>WYDI02011507.1:0-54078 GCA_009867235.2 Psittacus erithacus
TCTCTTTCCTCCCCTCCGCTGCCGCTGCAGCAAAGAGCAGCCACTTCTCAGCATACCAAAGAGGCCGAAATGCCCCGCCGGAGGCTGCGCTCAGCTTCCCGCAAAGTGCCCTTTGCTTCACTCGTCCCCTTGTGCTGCAGCGAGCCGCCTCCCCCGGCCGGGATCAACTTCGCAGCCGTGTGCCCCCGCCGGGGAGGGATGGAGCAGGGCAGCCGGATACCTTCTCGCAGCCCTTGGGGACTCCCCCTCTCCCCCCTGCCCGGGCCGTGGATGCAGGGGCCGTGACTGCAGGGGGAGAGCAGCGCCGCGGCGTGACTATGCGTGCCCTGCCCGCCGCTGCCGCCGCCTGTCCCCCCGGTGGGGCCGGGCTCCAGCGCCTTGGTGCTCTGGCCGAGCTGCGATGCTCCGGAGAAAGGGCTTGGGGGATGTGTTCTGCGTGGTTTCTAGACCTTTCAGTTTGCATACTGGGGGGGGACCACACGGCCGGCCGGAGGGGGCGTATAAACATACCCCTCCCGACCCCCACTCCCTAAAGGCCCGTGTCCTTTGCTTGCGGAGGGGACCCTAGTAAGGAAATGGCCCCTGAAGCCGACGTGTCCTTTGGAGTGTCAGGTTCCGCAGCTCACCTTTCCCCCTTCCCAGGGACTTTGCCGCACTCTACCACCTCTGTACGGGACGAGTGGGATTTAGTGGCAGGAGTGGGATTTAGTGGCAGGAGTGGCATTGCACCCCGCCGCCACCCTGCCCAGGGACGGCAGAACAAGCGGGGAGGACTTGCGGTGGGGGACACACACACACACACACAGAAACCCGGGGGGCCAGTCTGGGGGTGGCTGCCAGGGAGTGCCAGGGAGGCACGGAGAGCGGAGTGGGGGATTGCGGCTACTGTTCCCGCCTGCACAGTTTGTGCTGCTCAGTTCCTGTCCAACGTGATCCCGGCCAAGCCGCATCATGCCCTGTCCTGACATCCCTAAATTGCGGCTAGCTGTCTGGGGAAGCTAATAATCCGCTTGGCCGGATTAGCTGGTAGATCGGTCACAGGCGCTGTTGCTCCGCTGGCAGATCATCTCCATCTAGGCTAAGGGTGCCAGCGGGAGCGCAGGGAGCCGATGCTGTGATGCCCGGCTTTGTCCGGTGCCCTGGGCCGTGCGGCTACACACTCTGTGGCCAGCTCTGCCTGCGGGAGCTGGAGTCCCCCCGTCGCCGCTGCGGCAAGGGGCTCCGCTGCCCTCCGGCCCTTTCCCGACCTCCTTTGCCGGCCAAACTTTTCAGGAGCTACTGTGTTTTTTTGGTCCCGAAAGGCTCCGCACGAGCAAGCAGCTGCCGCTGATCCAACCGTGCGGAAAATCAAGCAGGTGAGGCAGCTCACGCCGGCTGTAATTTCTGTTCATTTAGCTATTTTCGGCCTTCTGCACTATTTCTAATCGTCTGTTTCAACAGCTGGTCTTTTTCCAGAAACGAGACTGGGTGGCTCATTTCCAGATGTTCTTGCTTTGCAATTCTTCACCTGTGGCTGCAGCCCTCCCCTCCTTGCATGACCTCCTCCCGGGGCTCCTCTCCATGAGGGGCGTCCCTTCTGGCCCTGCTGGGGCTGCTGACACCAGGCATTGCTCTGGAGTGAGGGGAGAGCCGGGCAGAGAGAGCTGGGGTGTCTGGTGGGGTGTGTGTGCAAGTCTCTGGCAGGGTTGCATCAGGAGGCTTTGGTTCATCCATCATAGAAATGGAGCTGGCTTAAACCCCTTTGCTTCAGATTTGATATTCCAGATAGAAAAGCTGTCTCTGACTGGTAGTTATTTACCTCTCCATGTTTCTTCATAAGGAGAAAAACTTTGAGAATCAGTAGGTGTAACTTTGCTTGCACTGATTGAATTTGTTTGCGTTTTCTTGAGTTTAATAGTACAAGAAGTAATTGAGCTCCACATATTTGCAGCATCCTGTCCAGCATGAAAACATTTGTAATGTGCTAGGTTCCCTGGGCCTCACTTGCTTTTGTAATTATTCCTATCTAACCCTGCTCTTCCAGCTTGTCATACCCACAGAGGACTTCACAAAGTGTGAGGGAAAGCGGACTTTTTCTCACAAAGAGTTAAAAGTTGCTCAAAACTGTAAAGTCTGAGCCAAGGCTCTTAATGAAAAGACGCCATCCTGGTTGCTCCCCACAGCCTTGAGGCGCTAAACTGTGTAACTTTAGTTAGGGAATGGTTAAATCATGGGGAGGATTTGGGGCTTGAGGGAAAATGGGGAAGGAGAGAATCCCTGGGTGTTTCTTTGAACCAAATACTGCAAATTAATAGATTTTTATTTTATGTTATTTTTATTTTATTTTATTTTATTTTTTATTTTTTTTTTTATTTTATTTTATTTATTATATTTACTGAATGACACCTGTTAGGGTGCCCATGGGAGATGAGTTAGTTGGCTGGGGTACTAGATGCCCCCATGGTGGGAGCTGCTATCACATTTCACTCCTGGTAGCAACCCAGCAGACAGAGGATGGATCAGGTTTCCTCTCCATTTACCTCCAAGGAGAGGCATCTCTCCAACTCAGTCGGGGATGCTGACAGGATAGTAGAGGGAAATTTGCATTACTATATATTTGTTGCTAATAGAGGAATTTAGTTTCTGTATCAATCCCATATCAATCTCAAATGCAAAAACCTATTTAAAAAGATGAACATCTGAAATACTGCTGTGGCTGATCTGGGATCTCTTCATAGTCCCTTGTTAAACTCCATAAAATAGTCAGGCTGTTCTTTCATGGTCACTTGCCATTTTGGAAAAGTTTCTAAGCCCAGCCATGTGAGGATCTGTTTGAAATGGAAGCTTGGGTCCTGCCCATAAAATGTATAATGTGTATCTTGATCTGAATTCTAAGGAAACTGGGCCTCCCCGCAGCCCTCCTTACTCATAGAAATCAAACCTCCCGCCAGAAGACAAAGGGTATTTTGCCTCAGTAAGCTGTGACATTGGGTCCTTGAGGACCCAATGCTTTCACATGGGTCCGGAAAGCAGCTCTGACTGTCTAAATACCATCATTCCAATGTCAGTGGAGCCGCAGTGGGTTCTCTCCCTCAAATGTAAAATTGCCTATTTACATGTATTTCACTTACTGAAGTTTTGTCCTCTATGGAATACATTTCCCTAGTTCATACCAATTTAATTATTCTTGATCAAATTAAATTGCATATTCTACTTGTTAAGGGGTGAAATTTATGCCTGCTCATGTATCTCCCTACTGTGATAAAATGCTTACACCTAGTTCAATGTCTGCTAATGACAGGCCATTTATAAATGAATCCAAATATACAAAGGATGACTTAAGCTTAGGGAAAATATGAAAAATGTATTTACAGAAATCATTGGTTTAAATATTTGTATGTATGCGGTTTTCATTTGAGTTTCATGTTTATTCTGCTTGCCTGCTTCGATTATGTTAACTGTATTAATTTTGAACTAAAATTCCTATTGACTTCAAATTTAGATAAGGAGTGATATAGACGTTCAGAATTTGTCCTATTGCAAAGATTTTCTGTGTAGTAAATACTTGTAAAATTATAATCTGGAGAGGAGCAAATGGTTTGAAACTGGAAACTGGTTTTTCCAAAGGACTTCATAAAGCTAAAGAAATAGGAATCAGGGCATTACACTGACTCTGAGGTGGCGTTTTGCAATTGGTGGGATCACTAGTGAGATTTTTGTATGAGCTCTTAACATGTAGGATGAAACACTACGAGTCTAGGATGATAAATGAAGTGGCTGTGTGCAGCTCAAACTCTGCTGAATATTTGCAGATGTTTGCCGAATGTGCCTGGGAGCACTGCATCCTGTTGGAGCAGGTTTCATTCAGTTGAGGATGATCTTGTTACTCCAAGAGCAGTGATTTGTTGCTTTCCTGCTTGCTAAAAATCACAGGCAATATCTGAACACTGCACAAGTGTGCTGTTAGTCCTTTTGTTTGCTTTTTGCATTTCAGTGAATGATAGCTTTTCAAAGACAAATTACTAGTTTACTGAACAACTTACTGAGTAACAAAACATTGCATGATCTTAAAATTTTGCTGTGTTGTGAGAAAAAATTGCTGTGGTGTAGCACAAGGCTTGATTCACCTGGGAGCTACTTGCCACTGTACAGAACGAGTGCATACAGTAGAAAAACAGTGTACCCAGAAATTAACTTCACGGGGCTGAGGCCATGTTTAGTTCAGCAAGAGGCTGCTTCTTGCACAGAGTGTGTTTCGACTGTCAGAAAAACAGACCAACTGGGAAGAAAATCTTTTCATTGGAGACCATGTGATAAAGTGCTCAAGGAGTATATTCATCTTCAGACTGGCTATATAAAAAGTTATTTGTTGTGTTCTCAAAGTGGATTCTTAGAGGTTCTGAGCCACTCAAAAGTACTGAAGGTTATAATTGCAAAGAGAGCTGATAGCAGTTGGCACCACGGTGGACTGAACTCACAGTGAGCCAAATGTAAGTGATGTATTCTTTTTAATATATTCTGCAGCAAAGGTAAATAGCATATAAGTAACTAACAAAGTTGTTACTCAAA
Organism: Psittacus erithacus; assembly: GCA_009867235.2. Lineage (NCBI taxonomy): Eukaryota > Metazoa > Chordata > Aves > Psittaciformes > Psittacidae > Psittacus > Psittacus erithacus. The sequence continues at coordinate 4,549 of WYDI02011507.1, forward strand.
TCAGAAATGTGCTGACTTTGAAGGGGACCTTTTTGAGGGCAAAACCTCAGAAATAATTGAGTGAAAGGCTTTTAATGGGGAAAAAGAAATGCAGGTTTGGTGTGTCTGTAGCATATGCTGTTAGAAACACTCACATTAAAAATTATCAAGGAAAGTAAATAGCTGCTGATGAGACAGCACTGAGAAGCCGGAATAATAATATCTGCAATAAAATTCAATGCAGTAGTTTAAGTAACATACTGTGGTGAACATAATCAACATTTTAACAGTTTGAGAGTTAATATTGGGCAGTTGTGTGGGTCAAATGACGATAAATGCACACAGTTGCTAGCAGAAATTGATGGTGTAATTTCAGTGTCCATATTTTGTGTTTTCACTTTGACACCTGTTTATTTAACTGAAAACAGCATGAGGAATTGAACTGAGCAAGTTTAATCTTTGCCTACAGAAGGCAGCATCTTGGAAATTACTTGGCTTAATCATTTTGTGGCACTAAAATTAACCTGGTCCCATCAGACAGTAGAACTGAACCAAAGGTTAAACATTTTAATTCCATTGGAATTGTTTTGGCTTTTTCTTTCAGACACTGATACAAATAAACTGTAATCCTCTATGGAAAAATTGTTTTAAATAAATTCCCGAAAGGTCTGTATTTCACTGAGCTGATAAGGGAATAGACTTCGCTGTTCCCGGAAAATTCATCATATCATCCATACTTTTTTCATACAGTTTTGTCATCTGGAGAGATAAGAACACAGTGAGGAGGCAGAATGTGCAAGGCTCATAGCGTAGCTCTTCAGCATGCCCTGTCTCTAGCTCTGGGCACTAGGTAGTATAAGAGAACACCAAAACACAGGACAAATCCAGGTTTGATCCTTCTGCTAATCTGCCCTCTCTGTTTTCAGCTGTCACTGGACTGTCTTAAGTTGGAGCTTTTATTCAGACCACTGCATGTAGCAGCCGCCTTTACTTGTCAAACAGCATTTCTATTTTGGGCATCAAAAACTTGCTGTGGCAGTGAGCTCCATATAACCATGTGCTACGTGGAAAGGGTTTGTCCTTTCAGTGGGTACTCCTTCATACTTCTCCTGTTGAAAATCAGAAGCTATTCCTGTTATGTGTTTGTGACTACTATTAATGGGGAGCTTTTCAGGAGTGAATAGCTCATCTATAATGTGAAGATCGTTTCCTTCAGAGTACCTTCTCCTTCCTTGAACTGTCAGAAAAAGCATCATTTCCATCATGCCAGGTCCTGTGCAATATAAGTTGCCCTTGCTGAGCATACAAGATGTTTCTGGCTTTGGAGGGCAAAGATGAGGCAGCAGCTGACACATCCCTTTGCATGCTCTGCTTTCATCCAGCTAAAAGGAGTTAACTCCTATGGATTTTCTGGGCCTATGGGATAAGGAAGTATCTCCTGCAAAGGGCATGTTTTCACAAAGTCCCTTCTCTTGAGGGAAGAAGCAGAGTATTTCTCCCTTGAACAAGCTTTTAAAGAATTAAGCTCTACTGTGACTGAAAACTAGAATTTTGTACCAGTGCTGAATGATTTGAACAGGAGAGAGAGCTTGCATATGAAAACAAAGAGTTCTGTTTACATATGAATCTCTTGGTTCTCACCAATGCTAGCAAAAGAAATACACAGGAATTTCATTGCCCTTTAATGAGGTTTGAGCTGAAAATGTTAATTTAAAGAAGGCAAGTTTGCCATACTTGTTACTCCTTCAGTTAATGTAATTTAAAGCATGTCCTGCTACATTTAAACAAAATGCTCAGATTAAACAGTTCCCAGTTCATGCTTCTCATTAGAGAAGTGCATTAAGGAGCATTACTAGTGCACAGTAGTTTCTACACGTATCACTCATTGCTTATATAGATATATTTATTGACATTGAATGAGATGAACAGAAACTGTAAGTGCAAAACATAGTGGAAATTGTAGAAAAAGATGTGGAAAAAATATAAAGTAGGGAAATGCTTAAAAAAAATAATCAGTCAAAGCATTTGTATAATAATAATTTACAAAGTATCCTATCAGGAATATCTTAATAGGGGTTAAATTAATAGTAGTGCTTATTAATTCATGGTGCTCATCAAAATATGAAAAAAACCACTTTACAGTTCTGATTTTTTTGTGACTAGAAATTTCAAGTCAAACCTAGACTACTAATAGCCCCTGTGAAACTGATCCTGAATGTGATTTGGGCAGATTATCCCACTGGGAGATCAACCCAAGATCTCAGATATGAATTCACTTTAGGATGTGTAAAACCCAGGTGCAATTTTGTGGCTTGGACTTTTTCAGCTTTCACTAAAATCCATGTTTTAAGGTAGGATTAACAGGTGGATTAAAATCTGTAAAGCCTCATGCCCCTAAGAGGTTTCGTTCTAGCCCCCTGCCAGTATAAACCTTTTTTTTCACATTCGTCCTCATATGAAGGTGACTTTCTGCCTCAAAAAATAAGGTTACACAGACTTTCAGTGCCAACATTTTCTGGTCTCCTGCTTTACTTAGACCTGTTTTATCTCTGTGAATATGACCTTGACCCTTCCCAAACACTGTCTCCTCCATTACAGCCTCTCACATCTCTTTCAGTTCTTTCACCCCACTGCTTATGCAGGCATCTCACCTTTTTTCTTTGGTTTAGGGTCTCTGAGGAAAAGTAGCCCTTAATTATATTTCTCTCAGATACTTTCAAGTTCTCTCGAGCACTTTGACTAATTAGCTCGTGGCTGTGAGCAGGATATCTGTACAGGTTATTGCTGATGTAATAGATATTTCGGATGGATGAAGGGTAGGCTGATGAACTATCCGTTGTTTTATTGGCATGAGCTGTATGAATGATTGCTTTTCCACTTTCTGCTAATTTACAGTAGCAGAAGTACATAAATGCAGTAAAGCAACTGATTGACTAGGAAAAGACAGTAAAATCAGAGAGAGGATTCGAAAGACCTAGGAACAAATGTTGTGCCTTTCATTTGTTTTGAGTATTGTTTGAGGATAAACTGCTTTATGTGGGATTCTGCTGTTGAAGCAGGACTCTTCAGCTTCCAGAGAAGTTTTCTGGATAATATTGTTAAGCAATTCTTTCTTGAACTGGTAGGGAATTGTTTCCAAGTCCTGGCTTTGTCCCCTCACATGGGTGCTACGTGCATGTGGCTGTAGTACCCTGCTGAGGCGTTCCCAGAGAACTACAAAACCCATGTGGCTGCAAGGCATGCCCCATATGTCCATACCTGCAGCAGGGTACAGACAGAACAGCCTGTGGTCTGGATCTTGCTCACCTTTGATTCATCTTGTTCACCTTTGACTGAGTTCACTTTTGATAGTCTAATTTTGAGACATCATTGTATGAGAGGATTCTAACATGCCACTTCATTGCAACATACTAGAAGCTTCCTGCTGACCAGGGAGAGACATTTATGGCAAGCCCAGTGACTGTATGTGCTATTAAACCCTGGCTTCTGAAGTGTTGAGCTCTGCCCACTTGCACAAAAGAGCTGAACTTTTTTTACCTTTGAAACTGGTAGCATGGACTCTTCCATGGAACAGGGCACCTAAAAGCAGTATGAGATTGTTTTACAGCAAATACATCATTATGGAGTGCCTGTATTGAAGACACACATTTTTTGAAGGAGGCCTTAATTTGTTTTAGAACTGGACTTTAAACCCTGATAATGTTTGTGGAGTTGTAAAAATGTAAGAAAAAAAAAAAAAGCTGTTGTGTTTTCCTAGGTGATACATATCTGGGTAAAACCAATGAGTTTACTTTATGGCAGGAGGAATGTGCACCACGGTAATGGAAATGGAGTCACTGTGATTTTGTGTTCTAGTGTCTTTTCTCATTTCAGTTCATCTTTGCAGTTTATAAGAGATGATGTATCTGGGGTATTACTGACATGAAGTGGAGATGAGTCCTGTGATTTGTGGACCACAGGAGATATTCTCTCTTTTTTGAAGATTTCAGTGGAAATATATCTTAGAAGATGTTGACTTTCTTAGCACTTCAACATCACACATGTTGATTTTGACCATTGCCATGCACTACTGAGAAAAAATAATTGAACCTAAGCTTATGCAGGCAAATATCATGGCAGTTTAACTGTAGGGATACTTAGTTTCATGGCCTCTTAGATGCTGGATGAGAATGATTTTCCAATTGTGCCAGTTGCTATAGGGATAAAAGTGGAGGCAGCAGTTCAGGACCTTTTAACCAGGACAGAAGTAAGCTGTAAATCGTGCAGGCTAGGTTAAATCTTATAATAAAATATCAGGAGAAACAGTAATGTGAGGGTTCATTGTTTGCTGTGGCCCATTTTCCTTGGCTTTTCGTGGCTGGCTGGAGTGGCTATGGTTTAAGCTGGCTGCTAAAAAGAATGCCTGCTAATAGACTTAAGATGGAAGATGAAGAAAAGATAAATACTAAGCCCTTGTAGTCCTATATATAGGTTAAGAATTTGGGGGTGGAACTTGATGAAGTTTGAACAAAAGTAAGTCAGAATACGATGTTAGTACATTAGGTGAGATTTTTTTCAAGGGCTGTGTGGATGATACATGAATAGTGTGGGATGCTCTCTCTCCCACTTATTCTCAGAGGGAGTTGAAAAACCAGAGTGACAAAAGAAATTATAAAGTAAATAATAAAGGGATTAAAGGAAACTATAGTCATTTAGACACGTTAGTGATAGAAAGTCCTACAGGAAAGCAGAATTTAGAAATTGTTTAAGCTACTTATCAGTTGGAGAGCAAATAGATCTGAAACTTAAGTACATTTTCATGGAAAACATCTATTTCTAGAAGTGTTTCTTTCCCAAGGACGCCTAAGAGAATTACATTTGAGAGTTTAGCTTTTCTCAATTTATTCCATTTATAGCTGTCTTGTAAAAGGTGAGATATCCTTGTAAATGTTGCTTTGCTTTTATAACTGAAGGCGCTCCCACACTCTGATGATCCTACCAGCTGTCACTGCACAGCTTTGGAGCAGTGGCCTCCAGGGTGACCTTAGGCTGAGCATCCTCTGCGTCCTGCCTGCGGGCCTGCTACCATGCAGATGCTCTGCAAGCTGCCTGCTTGAGCACGCCTGGCAACCCTTGCTGGTTTGGGCGTGTGGAGGCCTACGCGTGCTCCAGCCGCCTGGGCTAGCACCTGCAGGCTCACTTGCTGGAGAGATGGCGCGCAAGCCTACTCATGAGGGTGGCCCTCAAGCTCCACTGAGACTGTCAGTATAGTTGCCACAGTAACTGATGGTGGGAGGAAATGTATTATCCTCCATCAAAAAAAAAAAGAAGCCAAAACAAACCCTAACAACAACACCAACAAAAAATTACAACTTTTAAAATGTAGCATTACATGTTTCTGTGGATCTTAAACTTTGGAAGTCTGTGTTTCAGACACCATGCACTCGGCAGTACAAACTACAGAGGTATCCAACACTGGAAGCATTTGAATAGCTTTTGTTTCTGTCAAGAGGTTTCAAAGGCATTTCTGCACATTTGCAAGCGTTAGCACTGTGAAGAAAGGTAGTATAGGTTCAATATTAACTTGCTTTTTTCTTCCAATGGCTTATTAAGTCCACAGTCAAATAAGCCAAGAATGTTAGATGCCATTCAGACCTAGCAGATAACCATAAATCTGTATCAAGAAGCTTATTACTGGAGATCATAAAGCAACTTCAAAGGCAGGGCCAATTTCTTCTCATTAGCAGATGGCAAATAAGAATTGTGAGTAAGAACTGTCCACCTTCAGTTTGGCACTGATACCCTTCCCTTACCTTAAGCTCCTTCTAGTTGTTCAGGAACCTAAGACTGAATTTGTATTGCTTAATTAAAAAGGGCCAGGGACTGACCCAAGTCCAAATGGCTCTGGCTGGCTCATGTCCACATTACTTGCAGTTACCACCCTCCCTAGCAGATTTGGCTTTGATAGAACTAGCTGAAGTTGTCTAAAACCACCTGGGACATAAGGAATAAGTGTGGGTGACCAGGGGTCTAGCACTTCTTTTGTTTAGCTGTATGGTCACAGCCACAGGGTCAGAAAATCCCCTTTCACTTCCACTAAGGAAAGTTAGTGCAGATTGTGCTTGTAGGGTGATTTATTTGAGCCCCTAGCCTCAGTGTATGTGCACATCTGGACTAATAACAGCATATGACACCATCCCAGCCAAGCAAAGGTGATATTAGAGCTTCAGTAGAAGGAGTGAATCCCAGCTCCATCCTTTAAGGAAGGAGCACTTGGAAAGGGTCTTTCCACGGGCTCTTGGTTAATCCTGTGAAAAGCTGGTGGAGGAAAGGGACCAGAACACTCCACTTTGGAGTAAATCTGGCAGCTGAGCAGCAGAGACCTGAGACAGCAAGGAATGAATCATCATGAATTTCTGAGGAGGGCAAACCAGACACAAAGGGAGGTTCAGTCTTGCTGGGGAAAGAAACAGATTTCCCCTTTCTTTTCTGTGACAAGAAGGTGCAGATCCAGAGCAAGGAAAAGTTGAAGGACAGGAAGTATCCTCTGTTTTTAAATAAAACCTTTTTTCTTCCACTTCATTGACTTGCACTTTTTTTCCTCATCACTGACCTTACTAGAGATCACCCCTTCATTTGTGTGAACATGTGCACTGAAACTGACAGCATCGATCATCTGAGTAATCTGTCATTTTACCAATCTTCTCTTTGCTGAGCTATATGGATACAGACCTGAGTTGCTGCTGCATGTGCTTCTTGATCTTTTTTTAAGTAAAGGGTGTGTATCTCTTTCTACATGACTGCCCCTCCCTCTCTTCCCTCATATAGTTGTGAGGAGCGCAAGTAAAGAAACATTTTTACTGATTATTGATGCTTTAAATATTTTGGCAGACTAAATCTGGTCATGATCTGTGAATTAAAAGACTCTGGCTTATATTCTGTCAGTATGTTCCAGCACCTTTGTGTGTATTTGGCCTATATTAATGAAAATAAAAAATCATAAAGCTGTTGATTTGTGGGGTTTTTTGTTTGTTTGGGTTTTTTGTTTGTTTGCTTGTTTTGGTTTGGCTAGTTTTTTGACTAGTTTTAGGGAAAATCAGTTTTGATTCTTTTCTTTGAGGATGCAAAGGGGATGTTTACTCTTACTTTTACTGCTAAATATGAAAAGGTGGAATTTAACCAGTGGACTCTCCTCTTTTCATGAATTCCCTGAAAACCCCTTAAAGTAACTGTTCCTTTAAAAATTAAAAATCAGAAGAAACTCAAGTATCATTTCTTAACCTGGGACTAAGAAGAATATTGCATTTAACAGGAACATAGATTTTTATGTTTTCAATGACTACTATAAAGCCAATTGTGAAAAGCTCTGATAATGGGGCATAGCTTTGTGTTGCCTTAGAATAGAGCACAGTGGGGGGCTGTGTTCAGCGTGTGGGCCTGTTATGAAGAGCTGGCATTTCTGAAATCACTCTAATCAATTTGAAAATTTGGAAGTCGAGACAAATCTTGTGAGCTGGTAAAGTCATTCTAGCAGTAGAGGTGTAATAGAGAATAAAAGTATAAATACTTCTCAATTTATCAGGTATCTTGGAAAATATTTCTTCAGTTAGCAGCACATTAATGTAACATAACTAGGACCTTCCACATGGCATGACAATTAACTGATTTGGGACAGACTACCAGTGTTAAGATTCTTTCCAAGAATGAAAATGTATTTTCTTCATTCCCCCTTCCAGGCTGATGAAATTAAATTCTTTGGTGTCTCCTCATTTACAGTGTCTTTCTATTTGGCATTCTCCCTGAAAGCACCAGCTTTAATCCTGCTGGAAGTTCCTTGCTATTTGCTTTATGCTGCAGTGCTCCATTGTCAGATTAGATCATCAGGGACCTCCAAAGAAGGGTTTTACCAGAGGATAAAGGGAGCATGTTCTCCATGACCAGAGCATTGGACCATTCTTGCAATGGAAGTGATCTCTGCCCTCAGAGAAAAAGAAGGAAGAAGGTTTTTTGTTTTTTTTTTTTTGCTTTGGCACACTGGTTTGGGTTTTTAAAATCTAGCTGGATTTAAATACTCAGATGCATTCTTGCTAATCCACCACTCCTTGGTCTCTGTAAGGAGAGGCCTCTGTTTCTGTGGAAGACAATAATTTTCTTGTGCAGATAAGTGGTTCTGTGCTTAATCTACTATTATGTGAATAAGTCTTACGGGATCAACCTCAGTCTGCTCTATCTTGTCTATTTTAACTTACAGTGACAAATTTGCAGAAAAAGCATGTCTTCTCCACTTTGCATTCAAGGACATTAATGTATAATGAAACTAATTTAAGTCTACAGAAACCATATAGAACAAGCAGCAAATGAGCAGCTGAGACAGAACAGCAATTTTGCCCCACGTGGACACAGTCCTCTTGGGTTTTCCTCTCTAAAAAGAATGGAGCTTTTTCTCAGAGTCCCAAAGTTCTTGTTTTTTTTCGTTGCTCTGTTGTGTACAGGCAACAGTGGAAACCAGAACAAACTGGTTCACAAATAGATTTCATGAGTTTCAACGTGTCTTCAATGAGGGACCTTAAAGCAAATTTATAAAATGAAAAGCTGAGTTGGCAGGAATTTCTAATCCTTTTGAAAAATACTTCTAAAAAAGGAATATCAGGGAATGAAAGTTCAAGCTGCAAACATTGCAGTATACAAATAAGTAAGCGGGTCACCTGTTAGTCTCCTTGCCCTGATACATGGTATTAATGCTTTCTCTCTGAGGGTAATGTGCAACTTCAGTGTCCTAAGTTGCTGACAGAGCGCTAATTTATTTTTAATTTTTTATGTTTTTAATCCAGTACAGAAAGATCTGGCCAGTGTACAAAGAAGTGGCATCAGTAGTTATTGTCAGTAATTTTCAAAGGAAAGTGCTAAAAATTTCAATACTTTTAAGGTTATATATAATGGTGAGTTTACGAAGCTTCTCAGAGAGCACTGGTGGAATGGACAGTACGTAGTGTGCGGCCCAGTGAACTGCAGTGCACTCAACTAAGTATGAAATAAAGGTCCATCACTGAAAGGGAATGTAAAATTATTGCTTTAAGTTCAGTGCTGTTTGACTTAGGAAGGCAGTTGAGCCAAAAATCTCCATGAGACTAAGCCCAGTGTTCATAGTATCCTCTGTCAGTGCCTAAGCCTTGTGATCTGAGAAGACACTGAGGCAGTCAGGCAGCTGAGTAGTAAAGCAGTGTTTTCTGGAGAGTTTATAGGAGCTAATTATATGCAGTTTGTTTAAATTAGTGGTGAGCAGTTCTACGTTAACAATTGTCTCAGCGCTAATAAGTAGGAGTGTCTGGAGTGTGGTACTTTGCAGGCTCAAGCCTTACCCATGTTTCGAGAGGAGTCAGGTCTTTTATCACACCCAATGCTTTCATACCAAAATCTCATATATTTTTATAAACTCATTTTACATCAGTGTGCTTTTGCATTCCCGTCTTCTTTTTTCTGTTTTGTTCATAACTGGGCAAACTCTTGCCACACTATTTTTAAGATCATAAATTAAATAAATTTCTTCTAATAGCCCTGTTAAGAGACACCATTTTGTCATAATATTACATGGCTGATGACTGGGTAGACTGCTCTTGCTCCTAGACGCAGAGTTGTCTACTTAGAGATGGTCCTATTACAGAGCTTTCTAACCTGTATTTCCTCTTCTTAGCCCACAAAAGACATGGGCATGGGAAAATTCGTGTTGCCAGTGCCATGGTTTCTACTACAGTCCATCTGCTTATGCCCCTTCTTCCTCGTTCAGCTCTTTCCGCCCATCTTCCTTTTAGACAAATTTGCTAAAGAAAGAGCGAAAATCGCGCTTCACAGCACCCAGCAGGGAAATTTGTCCACCTGGGCATGGGATTTGGAGCAAGGCTTTCTCACCGATCTCTCCACTTCTGTGGGTACAACACAATGCTCCTGCCAGTTCACGTCCTTTGCTGTGGTGTGGGGCCTCGGCAGCACTGTATGTTTCTGTGCATTTTAAATCTGGATGGATTTTAAAAGGCCTGAGAGGTAGGACACCTTTGCTTGCTCCATTGAGATCTCATGGTCTATCTCCTGCAGTTCCCTTCAGTGACGTGAGGAAGTACCCAGTGCCTGCTTTCAATGTCATAGTGACAATTACCATCATCCTTGGAGCACAGCGCGTGGCTCTGCCACCCAGTGAGGTTCAGTGTGGCAAAGCTGTTTTGTAACAGAAGAAACTTTTGCTTTAGGAGGGAAGAGATTTTGAACTTTGAGTTTATTGTATTGTAGGGGGAATATTGTCCTTCTGAGAACAAGCTCAACTCTGAACAAATTAGGGTCGATTTGAATAACAGATGGGAAGGAAAAAGGCTTCTGAAATTTCTCTAGAGAGAGCACAAGCTTTGCTCACTGTAGCATCCAGCCTGTGTGCAGAGGGATTTGCGTAAGTGGCGTAGAGGGAGGAAAGAGCAAAGCCAGTAAATGCGCTGATACTCAGATGTCTTGCAAATGAGCTTCAGATTTTGTGGCTGAGATACCAGAATTTTGGGGTCTTACTACTAAAAGTTCCTCTGTTCTACAGAAGGTGAAAAAAGAAAGGTAGTTTAATTTTATTATAGAGATCCTTCCTGCACTTCAATATACTATACTGATAGTATTCACTGTGCACTCCTCTCCCTTCCTGCCCTTCCAGGCTTATGGATACCATTTGTCTATTAATACTTACAAAACTACCTTTATTTTCATTCTTCTTCATCATGCAGCAGCCATTTCAGCTGTGTCCACTCGACTTGGCTCCATTTTTGGCAATACTGTAATGAGGATTTAAGAAGATAATGTCTAAACAGGAGTCAAATACGCATATTTATGATGGATGTACAAGGACCAGAAAGAACACTTAAAGATCAATTTTGGTTTTACTGCCCTGATATCTCATAGTTTTGCATGTACAAAGAAGCATGAAGGATTTTTCAGTGGATGCAAGTTTGACTAGATTTTGTTTCTTTGGAGGCAATTTTAAGTTTAAAAGGTCCATTGATAATTTGGGAGATAAACAGGTTAATATACATCAGACAAATTCCCATCCCGCTGGTGGCAGAATACAAAATGTTCTTAAAGGTGAAGTGTAATGTTAGTGGCAGGATCAGGCTCATGGTTTAGTTGTCATGTCTTGGAATATCAGTTGTGTTAAAAAACCCAAACCTTTTTGTTTGGAGCATTCAACCTCATCCCAAAGGTCATTTCAGTAAGGAGAAACACTGCCCTTGGCTAGGATGAGTGTTGGAGAGAAAATTTCCCTATAATTATTTAATAAATGGGATCTATTCAGTTATCAACAGTGTAAAATAAAAGGTGCAAATGGCCTGTTTGGTTTTTAGGGGTAATATTAACATTCAGTTTCATAGCCAAACTTTCTGAACTGTATAGTTTTTACCAATGCCTTTCAGTATTTTGATAGGTTTAATGAAGAGCTCAGACACTCAAAAATTGTATTAATTCAGAAATGGCAGGCTCAAGGCCGTGTCTGTGTCTCAGTCTTTACACAAGTAAAGACTGAGATGCTGACCTTTGATAATCTTACAAGGACTCATACCAAAAAGCAAGTACAAATTTGCTTTCTTTAAGATTAGTTGTTCCTGCAAATAATCTGGTTGATTTATTTATCCTTCAGAAACCAGGAAATTATTATTTCTGAGTGTATTTCTGCCCACTTTTGTTTTTTTCCTCTGCTCATAGAAAGTGGAACAGAAGTATCCAAGTTGCCTTTCCTCCCTCTCTACAGCTTTGGACTCCTCCTAGCTGGTACTGTACCTCAAGAGACCTCAATAGGAACCGATTTTACTGTACCAAGCCACTTACAATACCACCTGTTCATATTGAGCTGCACACTGCTCAGTCTTTGCTACCTCATCGAATCTCAGGCTGCAGCTTTGAAGAATTAATTAGAAGTGTAAAGATGACAATTCTTACAATTCACAAGCTCATGTCTGAACTGATGTTTCTCATTCACATACTGTATCATAAATACAACAGAAAAACATTACCCGCATGCAAGTCTGGGGAGATGAAAAGTGAATTCTATTTAATTTGTTTTATTGCTATGTTGGCTTAAGATGGTTTTTCTTTTCTAAATAGGAAAATATTTAAGTAGGAAATAAGGACAGCATTTGTATTTTAACAATGTCTTTTAAAAGGTAGTAAATACTCACTGTTTATTGTAGCTAACTTAAGTAAATATCTTCCAGAGGCATAAGGAAGGTAAATCTTTCACTTGTCTTATCAGTGGCTTTTTCTCTCTTATTAACTAAGTAGGTACAGTAGCTATAGTAGTGGAGGCACTGAAGTTGTGGTCATATGTATCTCATTTTTAGAGCCAGGACTGGAAAGCTGTCTTGTTTGAAAAATCTTTTCAGGAACAGCAATTATTAAGAACAATGTCATCATACAGTTAAAAGAGTTTTGGATGATCACTGTTCTTCATTTCCAAGAGGCCACAGTTTTTACTGCTTTCTGTCCAAATTCGACATTTCACTGTGCAGTGGCAAAAGATAAGATTTTATTATTGCGTGCCTCTGCTTTATCTGCATAGTATTGCCACAGTCATGAATAATAATAATAATAAAAAAATGTACTAAAACCATGTGCTGACGGTGCCAGATGCATCTCAATAAAATCCCCATACAATAATGTGCACTCATTTAAATGGTGATATTCATATGGTAAGGGCGACATTATACTTAGTTCTGCACTTGACATACGAAGGACGAAGCAGTACTTAGCTCTTTCTCTCCCTTGTTTTCCTGCAGAGTGGCTGGCACAAATTTATTTCTTCTATCCTGGGCATAGAGGGATGTTCAGGAGGTTGATTATTGACAAGGTGGGAAAAGCCGTGCCTCTGCTATTTCTGCAGCAGCCTAAAGGCCAGAGACAGTCCTGTGGGCTGCAGGATGTACAGTAATGCTCTATTCCTTCCAGTTACAACAGATCTGTCTCTGTCGTCACACTGTGTGGCGTGATTCTGCTTATCAAGCACCTGATTCCCAGATTCCCAGTGATGTGTGGGACACAACCACAAAGCCAGTACTCTGCTTTAGCATAGATAGCAATTAAATTGACAACTCTACCTCAATTGTTCATACTATTTTTTTAGTGTTGTTGGGTACTTTCTGCTGCTCACTCATTTGTCTCTATACTGTAATGGGTAGTTCTACTTAAACTATAATTAAAGTCTCCTGTTTTCTTCATTTCCTCCAGTTGACAGTGTATGCTACTGTCACATGTTGCAGAAATAAGTTCTGGGATGCTACTTCAAGTCTTTGGCAAATAGTGACTTCTAATGGTTACTACTTGTGGATGTAAGCAGGTAGATGAATGTCAAGGGCTTTTAGCATCTTTCGTCTGAGAATTTGAGATGTGATTCATGTTGAGTTGCTAACATACAATATTTACACAAGTGGAAGCAATATTACCTATTCTACTGCACTTTGAACATCTCTTCAAAAATGGTGGGGTTGATATCCAGATGACTCGAACACAGCACATGAAATGCAGGTAGAAAGATCAGATGTATTTTCAGCTGTTTATGCTTGAGTGAGTGTGACTTCAGAAATCAACAAGGTGGGGAACAAAGAACCTCCTCCTGATTGTTGCAGAATTGAGATAACTCCTTTTTCTAGTATTTCTCGTGTTTTCTTTTAAGACCAGTTCCATGGCTGTGGTATGAAGTTAATGGGTGTATGATACAAATAAACATCTTCACTGCAGACATGCAGTCCTTGACCAGCGTTCTAGCTTCCTGGTTCAGGTTAAAAGTGCTCTTCAACATTGACCCCAGGGGACTGAGATGACAGTGGGAGAACAAAGTAAAGAATTCATGCCCCAGTTCCTCTGACCTCAACCTTCCCTCTATGAATATGTGAAAAAAATTGCCCAGAAGTCATAAGCATCTCTCTGTCTGATGTGGGGACAACGGCAATTCTCCTATGCATAAGCTACTGCATCTGCAGCAAGATACCAACAGCCTCAGGAGAAAAATTAGCCAAACCCCTCACCATAGAACAGAGTCTCAGCTGACAAAAACTGAAAGGGTGTCTTTCACATCAGTGATGCTGTGGAGATCTGCTTCTGTCACAACAGCACTTACCTCCTAGAAGGGCTGCCGCATAACACAATATCTGAAACAAGTGCATTACCTTTTTTTTTTTTTCCTGTATGAATAGAAGTAATGAAAAGTGCTCCAGAATATTTTGCCACTGTAGTGATTTTAAGAAGAAAGGTGTAAAAGGTTTTGGCTGGTTTCATTGATAATGCTAAGCATTTTTCTGTTGTGGTTTTTTTTTTTTTTTTCTTTTCCTTTCTATTTTTTTTCTGCATTTTTTTCTTTTTTCCAGGGAAAAGAGTGTAAGGAATAATTAGTTCTATGGAAACTATCAGATGCGTGGTGTGTAAAAGTTTTACTTTTATTTTTTTCCTTTAAAATCAGGTCCATTTAAATCCATATGTTCAGTAGTGAAAGCTCTGAGAGAAAATGACATAGCTCTGTATTCCTTTGCTTTCTATACAGTAGGTAGAAAGTCCAGTTTGCAACATGCATTTTTTTTTTCAGATGTACTATAGAAAAGAAAGCAAATAAAAATGAATTGCTTTAAAGTGGTTGTATCCATCTACGATCATAAACTATTCTGCAGATATTCATTAGGACTTCCAGAATTTCTATGGAGAAGGGAGTCTTACCCCTATTTAAAGAAAGGAAAGGAGGAATAGAAAAGCATAATCACTTAACATTTTATTTTTTTTTTATAATACTCTTTCAAAGAAGACAACCTTATTTTTCAATGCCTTAACCATAAAACCATTCTTTGCTCACTAGCATTCATATCCTGCCATCCAAGTATCTGAAAAAAAGTGAATAGCTGCTGGGGAAGTGATGCAGTTAAACCTGGCGTATGTAATCACAGTGCTTGTTTTCAACTTGGTTTTGTTGCTGCTTGACAATATTTGTCAATACATTATTAAAAACAAACAAATAAATTAAAATGCATTAAAAGGAGCTGCAAAATCAAACATTCAAATGACAGGTCTAATTGACTTTAGAGAGCTGAAATGCTTTAACTACAGCGGTAGTAGGATTTAATCCCTTAGTTTGTAGGCTGTTTTACCAGGAAGGAATAAGAAGCTCAAATATAAAGCAGCCTCCTGTTTGTAAAGTAGTTAACTTTCTTCTTTACTGATCTCCATTATATGTAATAATTATGATAGACTTGGGTTTTAATTACTTGATTGCCTATTGGTTTTTTGTTCTTTGTCTTCGCTGCTTGAGCGCTGAGCATTGCCTGAGCACTGCAGGGGCACTGGAGGGAGTACCTCCTAGGCAGCTTGAGAAAGGTGTTGGGAGCAATGGAGAGAAAATCCTCCCTGCTCACCAGTCAGAACCCTAGGCTGAAGCATGCACAGCACCTGCAGAGACTTTTGCTTCCAAATTCTAGTAAGCCTATTCTAGAAACAGAGTCTGAGCTTTTCTGTGGTGCTTTTACAGATATCTGCTCTACTTCATGGACGCACTAGACCTTTTCAGAAGAATGACTGAGAGTTCTTTTAAATATAGGCAACATGTTTCCAGACAGCTCAAGCTGACACTAATAAGTCTCAGGAGGACTTATTAGCTCAGGTGTGATTAGAAATCAAGCTGTCTGTGTGTAGTTGGGCTGCACCGCACCTGAGTAAATAGTGTTTCCTATTACGTGATGCGCTGAAGAGTGCAGTGTATAGTGCAGGGATGTCGATGTGGCTCCAACCACAGCTGTCTAGACCCATACGAAACTGGTGCTCCTCTTGACCCAAAAAAACCCTAATGAATGCAAACTGATGCCAGGTGCCTCACACTGTGTTGTTATTGGTGTAAGCCTAACTGGGAAGAGGAGGTGTCCCCTCCATGTGCAGAAGGTAGGCAGTGTGGGTGCTGGTTCTTTACCAGGAGTTCAGCATCCAAACACCTTTCAGGGTTGAGGACTGCTACCTGGTTAACTAGTGGACTTTGACAAGAGAAATAGTTGCAGTTGCTGTTTGAGTTGACAGCTATCGGTTGTGAAGTGACAAAAGAATGCAGGATTCATAGTTTATTTGTTCCCAGATTTTATTGGTTTTTTATTGTTCCTTACTTACACGTGAACATCACCAGGCACTGACTAACTGTTTGTTTTTTGGTGGCAACACTTAATGCTTTTTCTGAGCTAGAGCATAATGTTTTGCCACAAAGAAAATGAGCTATGGTGACTACATTATTCAATGAAAAAGTAAAGGTGGTGTTTCACCGCAGAAGTGGACGGATTTTATTTATGACACTGGGAATTGTTTATTACTTTGGGCTTATTTTTGTCAAATGTGTGTAATCAACTATGCGTCAAAGTACTGAAGTAAAATCAGTGTAGCCACTGCAACATTTCCTTTGTGCACTTTCTGAACAGAAGCCTGGGTTTTGCATTGTTGTTCTTTTCAGTTGTTCTTTTGTTGTTCTTTTTTTTTTTGTTTTCATTGTTGTTCTTTTACAAACACACCCAGGATATTATATGGAAGTCTTGAAATTAGATGTAAAATTTTTTAACTATTGTTTTGAGAAAGTATTTTCAATGTTCAGATACTCACACTGAGCAAAATACAGCATTCAAAATGCTGCCTGAAGTATTGTAAAGGAAACTTAACCAGTTTGATACAGCTTTCCTTGTATTATTATTCTGCAGTTTACATAATGTGTATTTATGGAGTAAAGAATGTATACATTTGGAAAACCACAAGAGAAAGGAAAGGAGAGGTTTTAGTTTTAATACATGCACACAGACATACATGTTTTGTTTTGTGTTTATTATAGACTTTCAGTTTTTGTTTGTGTGGCATACAATATCAGTGCCAGTTTGTATATTGATTGATATTTGCATGTAACTGTAACCTTTCTGGACATGTGCTGGAGAGTCTGCTCATTGAGCAGTGGGTGCCAGGAAGGCGCGGAGGAAGGTGGAATGAAGGTGGGATGAAAGCAGTTGGCTGTGTCTTGCTGGAAGGATCTGGTTGTTGTGAGGAATCAGTGACTGGGAAGATGGCTCAAGTGGGCTTAGTCTTGCTTGGTTGGAAAGAAAGTTTTGAGGCAGGTTTAAGATGGGGGTAGGTTTGACAGGTATTGTCAGATGCAGTAGTTTGGTGGATAAAGAGGCAGAAAACAAGACTGGGTCCTTCTTCTTTGGATGACAGTGTTTGTTCTTCCTTACCTTGACTTTCCATATTCACTGGGGAGATGGGATGGGGTGGGGTGGTTCCATGCAACATGATGAGAAATTACAAGGGTGCCAGCTGCAAGCTGGGACTGCCAGCTGACATGGTGGTTTGGAGGCCCTGGCCACAGCCTGAAATGCAGCATTTGTCATCCAAGCCTTCATAAGCAAAGGTGAAACAGCAGCATTTCAGAACCAAATTCTTCTGCAGGGTCAGAAAATATGACCCCAGCTCTTCTCCCTGAATCTTCCTGCAACACCTTCGTTTCCAGTCTCAGAAAACATGTCGCAGTCACTCTGGCAGCCTGATAAAAATCTTGTCTGTTGCTGATGCACTAAACCTTTAACACTTAAGCCTGCAGGGTAACTATGTTTTTGGCTTCTTGACACAGGCTGTCAAGGTGAGCCAGAGCAGGTCTCCCATCAGTGCCTAGGTCTGTAACATCATGGCTCCTTTCCTGTATGGTGATCTCAGTAGTCTGAACTCTGAGGCTAAGGTCATGTAGGAGATAGATATATAAAACTGCCCCTGAGACTAGCTTCTATGAGCTTTGATTATCCAGTCTGGAGCCTTCTTTTCTAGATGTCCTCTGGGGAAGTGGGTGGAAAAAGAGGAATAACTGTAGGAAAATGTCTTATTTCATTCTCTGTCTGCTTAAATAAAGATGAAGCTGGCAAATTCCTTTTTCATTCCTATTACTGTTTTTCTCTTTTTGTTCATAACTCCCAAGCAATGCAAAATAAAATGTTACAGTTTCAAATGAAAATTAGATTATAGTCACTTGGAGGGAGGAAAGGAAGAAGAAAACAGGCTTTATATTTTGGCAGAATTCAATCCAGACTTTTTTTTTTTTAAAAAAAAAGAACTATTTTGCAATATTTTGTAAGACTGTTCTAAAGATGCAGCTAATCAGACATGCATGCAAATTTAACCTGCATATCTCATGTATGCATTCTCATTGATTGCGTATCAATGCACTTGCCAATTCTTGTGATTATTATTTTTTTTTCCCTACAATTATGCAGTGTAAAAATTGGCCTCTTGTGAGAAGCTGCTGACAGCTCAGCAGTTCTGCTTCAGTACTGGCTGCAGAGGGTGGGATGGCTGCCAGAGCGGGCTTTGGGCCGAGGTGCAGGATGCTTCAAACTGAGGTAGCTGTTGCACAGCCTGCACCAGTTTCTGCTGTCCTGGGAGCGGCAACCTGTGGGGCAAATCAAGAAGCTTGCTGCATCTCCTGACCCACCCTTTCCATTCACTTAGGGTGAAGTGGGAGGGAGAAAAACAAGGACAGTGTGTAGCAAGCAGAAGCCCAGAATCTGTGTATTTCTCCATCTTACTGCCATTTGCATATAAACAGATCCCAAAGTGAAAAAGATGAAGTGAGAAAAGGGGTAAAACCAGTTTGGAAGTAATATCCACAAATTGGGTATGCTGTATGGAGAAAAGGAAAGCACTAGTTTTAAGAGATGGGAAACTGGGCAGGATCAGTGCCTGATACTAGAGTTCATGAAGGGAAAAGGGTTGGGGTTTGTCGGTTGTCATGGAGAGCCACAGGCAGCAGCACATGGAGAAGGAGCTTGGGGAAGTACCTCTGCCTTTTCACAGAAGTAGAAAAGGAGGTCTCTATTGAAGGCTTTCTCAAAACACTCCGAAACAAAAAGAGGTGACCTCTTCCAAAGAACAGGTAAAGCCAAGAAAAGCCTGCTCTGTTCAGTATTGTGTTTGGTTTTGCTCGTGTATCGTCAACTCATGAGGTTGACAGTGCTATTTGTGTGTACATAAACCTCCTCCCCCCCATATAATTTCCTCCTCCCCCCCATATAATTTGAGGAAATATGCAAACTGAAAGAAAATAGGAGGCAATAAAGCATTTTGGATTATTCATCCATTACTGTGTTATTTCAGTGCTGAAAAGGTACCTATGCCTTTATTATTTGTATTGTTGACAAAATACCTCGCTACTCCTTCTAGGTATTAGTCTATTGATATTAACAGTCTTATGCATAAACTTAATGCATTTAGAAGATAGATATGGTATATTTTTCTCTCATATTCTTGTATAGGCTCTTGTTTATTTCAAGATGAGTGAATCTTAGTTAGCCAGTGCAATTTATTACCTGCAATGACTTCTGGTGAACAGATATCCAAGCTAATACAGGAAAATAAGTCTTGTACAGGGATTTGGCCAATACAGGTACTTTAATATGTGCCAAACAGTGGCTGGGAAACAGACCTTCACTGACTCATTTGTCTCATTACAGGCACCCACTTAGTTCAGTGGTCAGATTGGAAATTTCGAACCATGGGAGATAGGCAGTAGAAGCCAGCTGAAATGAAGAAAAGTTGTCATTTTTAGGAGCCTGCAAATATGTGGGAGTGAAAGCTAGCTGGTAAACAACTTGGAGAAATGTTAGGCTGACTACTTTACTGCTGTGCATGGTGTGAGGCCTCCTGTATTTGTGCAAAGCATAAATACCAAATAAAATCTGTCTGCTTATTGCACTCTAGTTTTGCATGGTTGTGAGCTGCCTGAGTTATGGAATGGGGGCCAGCAACTGAAACAGTGTATGGGCTGGAGATGTGCCACATGGACCCGAAGCAGATTGACTTCACTGCCTTGTGGTGCTGTCGTCATCAACCTAACGCTGTTCCCCCAGGTCCGTGGGATGAAGGGTGGATGAGTTGTATGGCGTTTGTGGCACCATGCTCTAGCTTTAGGCTCAGAGCCTCCTTTACACCCAACCTGGAGCTGCTACGCCTCCTGACTCTCTACCTAATGGGAACATCCCATTATGTTAGCTTTTCGGGTGTTGCAGAAAAGCGCTATCACATGTTGTAACTGAAATGGTGAGATTTGTTGCTCGAGCTATAATTCCCAAAGTGTGAATGTTTCGAGTGCTAATTTTAACTTAAAGACCAAAGACTTCAAGACTATTTTTAACTTAAAGACTTGATTCTCTGTGCTGGGAAACTAAAGCTGAGATACAGTGAAAGGACGTTATAAATACAGTGTGCCTATTCTAACTCCTCGCTTTCTATTTTGATCACATCATGAGTATTCAACCTGAGTGATTCCTATTGTAAGGGGATGCTGACTTTTTTTGCAAGTTATAATTGAAATTAAAAAGAGAGAGATGGCAAACTGCAGCTCTCTTGTAGGTGTGCAGTTATATTATGGCTTGAAAAAGAAAATGGTCTAGAAAACCATATCTGCTATTGCAGACTTCATACATATTTTAAAAAGGTCTTAGAGGGCAGACAGCGTATCAAAGCTGATGAATGCCAAATGGATCACTTATGTATTTGCTATGGAATTATTAATTATTGACACTAAGTGTGTGGCACTTATGGTGAGACAATAGCTCATATTTTTCTTTCACACAACCTGAAAAGAAGCAAAATGATCTTGATTTCATGGTAAAGGCAAGTATTTTTCCTCTTTAGAACTTCATAGCCAGATCTCAAGTATATAGCTTCTTTGATTTGCATTCAAAATAGTAACATAGCTGGGCAAAGATGTTTCACTCTGATTTCCCCCCATAGGTGGTTTAATTCTGTTTAGGGGAACATGGTTAATCACAGGAGTAGATAGAAAAGCAGGGAATGGAGTGGTAAGGGGAATGTGTGTGTGTGTGTGGTGTGTGTTTAATTATTGGGAAATATTAACGAAAAGTAAATAAGGAATTCAGGCTCGTGAATGGACATACTGCAGATCAGATGAGTTCTGCTTGTGTAATCGGCAAAAAAACCACATTTGGCTTGAGACTTGTCAAATTAAGTTGAATTTAGAATTGTGAGTATCCAGCTTATGATACAGGCTTGCAATGAGAAGCTTATTAAAAGTCTGTAGGAGAGGAGGTGCATGCATTAAAGCATGCTGAAAGGAATTTCGAACAATGAATACGTTTATGGAAAACATGTTCTGTTCCTAGGCAATTTTTGTTGAGTAATAAGTGCTAAAATTGACTTAATTGATGGCTATTCTTATTTCTCCCTGTTTCATGAGGTAAAGCCATTGAAAATGACCCAATTTTGTGAATTGGAGATTAAGTGAGAAGAAAGTGAAATAGCTAGGATGGTTTATTTCATTATATACCGAGAAATGCTCCCTAACACACTGTATATAAGGTGAGGACAAAATATTCTGGTAAACTTTCTTTGAAAACCAGAGTCTTTAATATATTATAATGGCATGAAATCAGATGGAGCAGTGCATTCAGGATGTGCAAGCAGCGGTGAGAGTGTGAGTCTTGCTCTTAGTCTATGTCAAAGACACCTCACTTGATCCAGTTCTGGTTGGGCAGTGGATCATTAGGGCTTGGGAAACAAGGGAAGTCAGGTGCTGTAGGAGCTATAGGAGTCATCTTGCTCTCCTGAGAGGCTCTTTCAGCTAGACTAGCCAGATTAGACTGGTATGGTAAAAAAAATAGACTGTATTTAGGTCATGAATACATCTCTAATTGATGTCTTAGGTCTTTGGGTTGTGGACGCAGGCATGAGTGGATGGGCACGTACAAGATACAAAAAAGCTGTGGTGTAGCATACAATAGCTTGGCTAATTTATCATGTTCTTGCCATAGGATAATGATACTTATTGCTTACTGTGCCTCAGTAAAATAAAGCATTTGTAGAGTAAGAAAAGGTAACTGACCACAAAACTGTCTTGCACTTGACACTTATGTGTGGAAATAGTTGCCTCTTTCATTGTTGCTCCTTTCAGAAATGCATTAAACGTTATTAATGTTTGATGTAACATATTCATGTATGAATATATTATCAATATAATTAATATAAAATAATAATACATAATATATCATATTAGCCATTTCATCTTTTTCATAAGATGAGGCTTGCATATTGTTGAGCTAACCGTTCTGGGTTTTTAGAAAGATGCATATTGTTGTTAGAGAAGATTCAAAAAAAGCAACTTTCATTTGAAGTGAAGGTGACCCCCATCTGTGGTGTTGATGCATTTAATGAGTAGAACTTTACTGTAGAAAGTTCCATTCTGCCAGAAGGGTGAAGTTATTTGCGAAACCCTTACTGCTTTCCTAGTATTAGGTATCTTGATGCTCAGACATTGAATGCTTCAAAAATAGGGATTAGTGCCTTGAATCTGATGTTGCATGGAAAATGCATGCAATCCAAAACCAGGTCTGATAATCAAAATGGGTGTGGAGATGTGCTCTGTTAAGCTGTGTCACTTGGTATTCACTCTTCTGTATAGATTAAGTTGTTGATCTGCAGCTGAGTGGTGATGAAAGTATAAACACCCTAGGGAAGTGCAGGACTCACTAGCTAAGAAGTAAATGAAATGCAGTTTCAGTTTAATAGGGAAAACCAAGTAAACTCTATTGTCATCATTTCCCTAGACAAATAAATATGCACCAGCCTTTTGTGCTGCTGGTATCTGTGTATACATATGCGCATGCTCACACCCAAATGTGTGTATCTATATATATGTGTATGCAACATATTTTCAAATCCAGTCTGGAAGGCAATAGAAAGTATTTTATGAAATTGTTTGTGGCATCACATGTATGTATGTAGAATTATATGCCAGAAGATAGTCTTTATGGTTGTATACAGCTTGATTATGCAGTGCTTGCCTTTGAACACAATACCTGCAAGTGGTTTGACATGTCAAGAGGTGTAATTAAAAGATGAGTTTTCAGATTACTTATTCATATCTGGTAAGAATTGTAAAAGGAGGGTGAGTCTTATTGGATTTAAATTTGCAAGGGTGTACAAATGCAGATATGATAGACATAAATGTAGTTATAGTTAAAATGGTTTTTCAATAACATTTTCTGTTCATGCAATTAGAGGAAGAAGGGTGACCTTTGTATGAAGCTTTCTTCAAGAGTGGTTTCCCTAGGGAGAACCTGAAATCCCTGTTTTTACTCTCAGGCTTAATTACTGTTGCATGTAGCCTACACGGCAAACCTCTCCTCTTTCCTTGCCTTTGTTTTTGCAGTAATTGTTGGAAAAGATATCTTATTTCTATAGATAGGTGAAAAGCTGTAGGACAGAGCAGCATCTATCTGTAGCTGAGACAATACTGCAAAACAAATAAGTAGGATTGCAAAAATTAGTCATCAAAAGGGCTGAAGCTCTAACTTTGAGTTTCAAAAGCCTGCATTTTATTTAAGTGCAAGGATCTTGTTAGGCAGTGTACCAAGGATGTGAGTTTGATTTACTATTACCTGGAATAACTAGCTGAAGAATAACTAGGGGAGTCAGTGGCATTATAGTGATGTGCAGCTAACATAAACAAGAGACCTTCCAGTCTGTATGTTGTAGTCCTTAACCACAGACAAAATAATTTCTCTATTAATGCCTTAACCTTATGTCCCTTATGTGACTGACTTATAACAACTGGTAGCGTACTAATATTTTAGATACATTACGAAAATACTATTGTATATTTCTTTTTCTTTTTTCATTAGAGAACACTGTCAAATAGCCAAGTTAAGTTTACAAAAGGTCTTGTTTTTTTTTTTATATTAACTAAAGCTTTTATGAGTTATTTTGTAAATAAGGACCTGATTCTCTTCATCATTGTCTCTTGCTGACTTAATTCTCTAAGAGACAGTGAAAATAATCAGTTCTTGAGAGTGATACCAAGAGAGTCACTCCTGCGCATATGAAATCATCCGTGGAAGCTGCTTTAAAAAGTGCTCTCTAGAGGACAGGCTCCAAAGACGTGATTAATACTGATTCTTTTTAGTGTATGAACATGTAACTCCAGTGAGTTCAAGATTTCCCATTCTCCTGAAGTTACAGTTAATAAGGTACTTCTGTCAGAAGGCAGGTTTTGTGCCGCAGCAGAGCTGCATTTACTACATCTGAGGGGGTGGTGGGATTCATACACTATGTATGATTCATCAGCACACAGCATGTGCATCTCCATTACTGACTGGTGCAGCATGGAGGGGGAAGGGTCAGGACAATTCATGTTGTTTTGAGGGCTCAGATTGCACATAGTGTGTATACAGGCAATGAAGATCAAGCCAGTTGGCAGCTGTAGGCACCTGCTGTGTGCCTAAACTCACAGGCTGCCCTGGGAAGTTGGGTAGGCTCCATCCTTGGAGGTTTTCAAGAGTGAACTGGACAATGCCTTGAGCAGCTTAGTCTGATCTTGGAGCTGACCTTGGTGTAAGTGGGAGGTTGCCCTAGAAACCTCCTAAAGTCCCTTCCAATCCAGATTACGTTATGATCCTAATGGGTGATCAGCAGCCGACTGCTGTTCAACCACCCAAAAATAGTCTTGTGGTTAATAGCCCAGTGTTCTACTGTGGGCAGCACCAGCTGCTGGAGGACCCTGTGTCCATGCAGCAGGAAGGGCTCTCTAAGGGCACCCAGACACATATCTTCAGCCATGGCACCCCTGGGAATGTGGAGCACACCAATAACTTTCTGCTTAAATAGAGCCTCTTCTTTATAGTAAATGGCTGGTGTTAGCACTATGATGGTGAGGGATGAACTGGATCTTAGCATTACTCAGAAAAATCCCAGGGGTTTCCAAAATGTTGTCAGGCTGTCACAGATCTGACAGGTCGTTTCTGCCAACACACATCTCTGAAGTATTATTTCTTTATTTTTTTTTTAATCCTCCCATTCTTAGTAATTGGAAGCAGTAGGACACAACTTGTTCTATATTTCATCTAGAAATCTCTCACATATTGGCAGTTATTGCTTTCTGTTAGCCAAAGCTAACTGGTTGCACTTAGAACTTTTTTAAACTATCAGGCATAGGTATTATTCCCTGGTCAGTTCGTTTAAATTGTATTTTGTTAGAATTAAGTAGTCAAGAGTGGTTTATCCACTTGGCTTTCACATGACTATAGATATGGTCCTGTTGCAAGTAATTCTATATTTCAGCCCCTACAATATAAATCATTCAACAGGTAGACATATCAACAGGCCCTGATAGCTTTGACCATTGGGCACAAAGGATATAAGATCAATTCTTTATTGAAATAAAGCAGTTATAAACATGGGATTTTTTTTTTCCCCTTTACATTTAGGTGCCAGGTGGCATTTATGTATTACGATTTCATGTATTCTAGTGAAATTTCCCTTTTCCACCTTAAAAAGTTCCTAAGTTCAGTTAAATTATGCAGGAAGTGTTTTTCCTCAACTTGCTTAACAGCATTATAAATATATCGGAGTCTATGAAATATCTACAACTCCATTATAACTGATTTATATATTTTTTTGGATAGCATACAATGTAATTGATTAAAAATTTTATTTACGGGTGCCTGGGTGCCAAAGGTATTGTATGGAATCCCTCCTTTTAATCACATAATAGTGTCCTTCCATGTTTATATTTTTATAAATACTATTTTCTTCTTTATTTCTCAGCATAATTGCTTATCTTGAATATGTGGGACATTCAGCCTTATATAGACCAGATTCAATGCATAGCTGTAAGTTGAAGCCTTCCAAGATGGTATTTAGATAATATTGATGCAGATGGCAACGGTTTAAGTGACTCCCAGCACTGACCATGTGCTCACAGGGGACTCAGTCACATTTGAAAATGTCACATTAAATTGTTTCAAAATTTAGACTGGATACAAAGAGGACAACTAATTGCAAAACCACCTCAGATTTACTCATTCTAGACAGTCAGAGGGAAAGGTGGTGTCATACCTCTACCTTTATAAGGTTAGGTTAAAACCCAGAAAGTATTGGGATGTATAGATAAAAATACATTTGCATCTATGTCCACTTCAGTATAGCTCAAGAATAAGGACGAAGATCATAAAGGACAGATGCCAACTGCAAACTTGCTGACATATTCCAAGTGAAATGTTCCAACAAGGGAACATCAGAAAGAGGGTGATCTGAAGAAGGTTCATTCTGTGCAGCACTTCATACAGAGCCTGCTAAAGTTCATAACAGATTCTTAAAATTTCTGCAAGTTTCACTTCAAACTCATGAACTGTAAGCAAGACACTAAATCTGAGGATTTGCACACTGAATTGCAGATCTGTAACCTACTCATGGCTTTTGTTTTATGGTTGGCAAAAATCTTTTCAGAATTTTCCAGTGTCTGCAAGAAGACTTTGATACATTTAATGCAGCATGTTAGATTGTTTTTTTTTTGTTTTCTTTTCATGGATTATTTGTTCACAGAAGATAGGGAATATCATCCCAGTTTTGTAAGAAACTGAGCTCTAATTGACATTCATAGGAGTAAAAGTCACGCGATACTTTTTAACACTCAGTATCTTGAAATATCACAGTTTATGTTGTTGGAATAAAATATGACAGGATCAATTGCAGGAGATTTAAACAGTGTATGCTGTTCTTGTGTTGGAAAGAGGGATCATGAGCAAAGCTTAATGCGATGAAGCCAAAGTTTGGTTTCAAGAACAGCTGTTTATAGTTCTGATGATCAAGCCATCCAAAGAATGGCAGTTCTCACCAGAAAGTACTTGCTTACTTATCAGAGGCTGCTAGAGTAAGTTACCTAGCAATATTCATGATCAGGCTGAAAAAAATCAGACTATTGATTTCAACAGCATCACTGCATAAATTAAGTTTCTTTCCCTTACAGATTCAAGGATTGAAAATTAAAGTACTAGTATGATGTCACATAAGTGAATTAGGAAGAGAAGGTCAGGGCTGGGAATACAAAATGCAGGAGGAGGCTATAGTTCTAGTTATATATAGTTGTAGTGTGATGTGTTGTGTACTGCAACTGGTATATGATGCACTCGATGTGGACAATATTTACAGTATCCTTTTGGGATGCTTATTTACTGGCTTCTTGAAGCTTGCAGATATTTCCTAACATAAGTATGCTGTAATAGCAAAATATTTCTTTAACATGTCAACTAACAAGACTTACATTTTATTTTAAACAGTGGGACTCTGCATGTATTATGCCATAATTCTGTAAATTACTTTATCTGAATTGTGGCAGATACAATACCTTTCTCCTGGGTCAAATACTGCAATACTTCACATTGCAGTGTGATATATGTGTGTTTAGAATTTGTGAAGTTTTGCTGTCATGTTGGATTATATGTTTGAATCAAGATAACATAACAATAAATGCAAACTACAACCCATCCCCAGCAAACTGATTTCTGATAACTCTGAGATCTAACCTGCATGCACAGGTGAAAGGGAATACAAAGATTTGGTATACACAGCACCTTCTCTGTCTTAAGAGTGTCGTAAATCCTGCTGTTCAGAGATTCCTTCAAATAACAGACAAAAAAAGTGAATTAGCAGCATCAGTCCGCTCCTGCTAATGTGGGTTGTCATATGCTTTGTACTGATTTTTCAACTTGAAATGTCAGAAGTGAAGCTGGATAAGCATAATAGGAAAGATGTCAGCTGACACTGCAGAGACCAAGTTTGTTCCTCTTCCTTCTGTGGATTTCCTGAAAGCCTGGAAAAACTAAATCATCTCTTTTAGATCCCCAAATAACACATGGAGAATACACTTCTCTGTCTCACAGTGGCATTGAAAAAATAAATACATGTTAGATGATGTGCTCAGAAGCATTTTTTGTTCTATATTTATAACATGAATTTTGCAAAGCCTGTTGCTTTTTGATTTGGGCAGGGGAATGCCATTCTAATACAGACAAATGGCAATAATTTATTAATGTACGTGGGTATGGATACAGTGTTTTGATGACTCCAGCTTCTTGCCTTCACACAACAGTGAGCATGCCTCTTTTTTTAAATTTTTTATTTATTTATTAATTTTTTTTTGACACAGCTGTGAAATAACTTGTGGCTTGGAGCCACATTCATTGCTTGGGAAGGAGAAACAATGCCTCAGTGGTTTGTGTGTTTTGTGAAATCTGTTTCTGGAATGCTGCTATGCTGTATTTCTATGACTAAAGGAAGGTACAATGAAAACATGACAGAAGTCAGCACTGTTATTGGAAACCCATTGTAATATGAAGGAAGAGTGTGTTGTATGTCTATACACATACCAACACCATGCTGTGAGTTATGGATCTCATTTTGGAGTAAAATGCGCCTACGCGGGTCATTTAGCAACCTTAATCTCATTTTATAAGAGAGTAATTTATAAATGTCATGATCTCTGAAGACATGAAATTGCTTTGCATAAACTTTGTTTATACAGGGTAGACTGACAGTGAAAGCACTGCATATATTGTAATTTATTAGTGGAATGTCCATCATTCTCCGTAATTTAAAGCGCATAATAAAAGTGAGCATTGCCAACATTCTTTACAAGGGTAAGATTTTTTTACAGGAGTGAGAATTTTTTAATATTGAAAGTCTGAAAAATGGTGCTTTTACATATATGTGTGTGCGTGTGTGTGTTGCACTATCTTTCAGTTGTTTCATCTGGATATCTCTGTTTCTTTCCAAAGTTCATATAATCTTACAATTTACTGACAGGCACAGCAGCTTTCAGGTGCATTACAGGTACTTTGCCTGCATTGCCCTGAAGTCATGCAATGCTGTAAATGTGAGATTTAATTTTATTACGTATATACTGCTTATGTTTTAAATATTCAACGCAGTAATCTGTTTATTATAATTGCAGTAGCCACATGCTTATAATTCTAAGTGCGTAATTCCTTTTTAGCATTTTATGCATATTCAAAACCCTTGGAGAACAGTAATACTCACTGTTTTACTGGAGTGGCATAATGCTTAGTACACTTTGTTTTAACTTTTTTTTTTTTTTCCAGTAATTTAAGGGTTACCACCATTAAGTGTATTTCCTATTATTGATAGGAAAGCTATATATTCAGTAACAAACACTTTGCAATTAGTATGAGGTTTGTTTATTATCAATGTATATCTTTTTATGCACTCATACTATTTTGAATTCTCTCTTAGTTCATTCATTTCAATTGCATTGTTAGCATTTGAAATACTGCTAAATATTGTGTTCTTACACACCGATAAACAATGTCAAAGCAACTTTTTAAGTTAGCAATTACATGTTGCTGAAGCACTGTCTTACACAGCAGGCAGCTAAGAAAAAGTGTATTATCTTGCTTTTTATTTTGATTCAGTCTCAATTTCCTTTATGGAAAATGATGTATTTCTGATTTTCATCTTTCCTATTGTTGTAGCTGCTGCTGCTGCTGCTTTTTTAATATCATAATTTTTATTGCACTGTCTGGCTAAAACCAGGCTTTGTCACTAGCAGTTGTTTGAACCTGTATGTTATAAATAGTATCCCTCAGTTATTCATTACTTTATTATACATGAAAAATTGCAACCTCTTTTCTTTATCCACTTGTAAGCTGCTGTGTCTATCATCCATTCCTATTCTTTTGAAAAAGACTGAAGACTAGATGTGTTTCCATCTTCTGCAGTGACTGGAGAGAAAGATCAAACATGTAGCAGCTGTTGAGTCAATACTACTTGCCGTTGAGAAAATGACCAGCAATTAGCCAGGTGCACGAGCATTGATTTTGGTGAGGGAGCACAAATGAAACTTAGAGCTGAAGCAAGTCAGAGGGCTTGAAGCTAGCAGAGCTTAGGCTGTGTTTTATGCACCCCTACCTGTGGAAACCTGGTTGTAATGCTCCAAAGCATGACAGTAGTGCTAAGGAGTGTTTGAAAATGTGCAGCTAGTGTAATACCTGGTTTACAAGAAAGCCTCAAAGTTTCCTTCTTCTTTCACATATAGTTTTCCACACTCATGCATTTTTATGTTTCTCCCAGAGTGGAGGTGAATATATCCAGTAAACCAAAAAATGTGTTTATGTGCATGTGGGTGTATATATAGCCTTTAATCTGTCATTGGTTTCCAAAGAAGAAAAGAATTTTCCATAGAAACCCTGATAATAACAAGACTAAAGATTGTAATTTGTTCTCAGAAACTTGTAGAACTGTGGAGCTATAAATCTGTGTTAAAGATTAAAAAGAGCATTTTGGAGCATGTAACTGCAATAGAAGTCATGCCTTTAGTTCAAAAAAGGGCATTTTTGGTGGCTTTGAGGAAATTCTTGTTTTGAGGTGTAACAGCTTCATTCCTACAGCTGTAATATATGAAAAAGAGAGAAAATTCATCACTGTTTTCCTAGTTTAGGCTCTGTGATGACAGATGTGTTTTGTACCTTGCACAGAAGGGAAAAGAGAGCCCAAGAAATCACAGAAGTGAGCTAAATATCTGGTTTTGGCTTGGCAATGTCCATTGGTGAGGACCAACAAAGCCAACAGGATTTTCTTCTGCCTTTTTTCTTTCTGCCCAGCTCAACATTTTTAGCCATCACTTCCTACATTTCTCTCTTCACCTGTAAGCAGTGAGTTCAAATAACTTGTCTTTATGCTTTGATCTGTAGAGCCGAAGCACTCCACAAAGAAGAGCAAACTAGATCTTTCTTTGCATGTGGGTTCATTTCCATATCACTCAGGTATATTGCAAAATCTAAAAAGTGCATGTTGGTGACAATTACTCTCTCCACATCCCGAATAATATCAGGACTGTATTATTCTTCAGATTTCCTGAGGGACAGCAGCTTTTGCAATTTTTCTTTGGAAGCTGAGAATCTGTTTTATCTTCTAGGAGTTAATTCCATCTCTGAGTGTGGTGTTGGTGCATGTATGAATTTTGCTGTGGAAAATGGCAGTCCTACTGCTGTAGTGGGATATAGGTTTTTTGAGGATCACATGAAGATGACTGCATGACAATTGTTTTTTAACAAGGAGATCTTGATATTATAGAATTTGACTTGTTTTAACAGGGCAGGCAGGTAGTGATGCACTTAATCACATGCTATTGATTTCTCTGTTCTGACTGAATTAGTTCCTCTAAAGATTAGAAGTGTCATAAAGAGAGAGGTGAATTGTAAAGACTACTCAGAGCTATAGCTATGTAAATAATAAGAAGCCTTTACAGACAAGGGCATTACAGTTCAGCTTTAGTTTGACGAGATGAAGTCCAACCTTCTTTAAGTGGAAGTAAAAAATGGAAGGTGCTTTTTTATAGCAGCAGCTACAGTTAGATGTTTAGAAACAGTTATAAATCCAGGTGAATAGTCTAGTTACCAAAGGTCTTAGTGATCTCAGGACAGACACTCATCATGGGGAGTGCTATTATAGAAGAATTTGTGTATTTCCATCTGCTTTTCTCCTTGCTGGCACCACTCCATTACTCCTAGCATTCACTTCTTCAGGAGATTATACACGATATCTTGACTGGGAAACAGTTATTCATAGGTTCCTATGACAATCATTGTTTTAATACTGGTTGAATCATACTATGCTTTATTCATGTGTGTGTGTTGGAGTAGTGTTGCATACTCTGAAGAGCTCTGCTATGCCCAGCTTGGCGAATGTAAGAGTTCCTGATAGGAATGGAAGCATCACAGTCATGGACAATTCTGCAGTACAGCATCTTCCTTCTAGGGCTTCATGTGTATGAGCTGAAAAAGGAAAATAATACTTTATTAGGAGTCATATTTATTGTATTGTTCTTGACAGGAGAATGCATTTTAGATTAGTGAGGGAGCTAAGGGGTCTTTTACCTCTTCCGGTCAATCACTGAGAGTGTCTGAGCTGTAATACAGCATATCGTAAATCTTTTATCCTGACAAACTTCCAGCATGCCTTTTCTACATTGAAGGCTCCATGACAGAGTAGTGCAGAAGCTAGTTGCACCAACTTCATGCTTAGTGTTCGACTCTCGTGTTAAAGGTTACTTGATACCTTCTATGTACTGCCAAAGCAGCATGAAAGTCTTGAATGCAGAGTGAAGAATTTAAGCAATGCTGTGGATGAGTTTCATATGTACTAAGGACATATGTGAAATGGTCACAAGTATGACAAGGTTGGTGTCATGGGTTCAGCAGTAGCTACTGCTGAACCCATGACAGTTGGCTGAATCAAGAATTCTGAATTAGTTTATCATCTGTATGGGCCATTCTAATTGCCTTGAAATGTTTGCTTCATCACAGCAAATCACTCCAGCTGCCACAGATTTACTGTTTTATTTTCTGTTCACTGTGGCTAGTCAGAAAAAAAAAAATACAATCACCAGATTCTTTCCCTCTTCTTGTTATGTCTGTGCCATTGACTCAGAGAGTGTGTTGCAACCAAGAACTCAGCTGAGTCACCAGAACATGCCATGGTTAATTCATGGCAATGTGATGCAACATTTTGTAAATAGCACTGGTGGTATGGTACCTTCTTATTTTAAAATACAAGTTGTTACTGTTTGCTAAGGATCCATCCTTAACATTCTGCTTATTGTGGTCCAGTATATTACTGGAATAAATAGTGCAACCTAATATGGAATGTGTCCAAGCAGCCACTATCAACAGCAGAAGAAAACCAAGGGCTAAGCTTGGAAAACAAGTTAAACTTAAGGAGCCAGCCAAAACTATGACCACATTACTTATCATAGAATCACAGAATCATAGAATTGTTCAGGTTGGAAAAGGCATTTTAGATCATTGAGTCCATTAACCCAGCACTGCCAAGTATAGCACTAACCCATGCCCTAATATGTCCTCATTCTACACCATACTTTGTTTTGTAAAAATACAGGGTTTTGTATCTTGTGTTTATTTCTTAAAAAAAAAAAAAAAAAAAAAAAAAAGGTAGAGGTTTGATTGGCTCCAGCTGATTGTGGATATGGTAATATATGACTTTGCCTCTTGCAGTGCCCCAGTTCTCCTTCCCTGCCCTTCTGCTCCCTAAAGCTCTGTTGGCAGTCACATGCTGGAGATGTGGATGTCTGGAACGAATGTCAGAAATCCTGACTTTTCTCTTGGACACACAAGGATATGTGATTTTACTGCTCTAAGGGCACCTTCTGGCCATGGTTTCTCTTCTAGAAAAAATATCAACTATGTACTCATTTGCTCAGGAATGGAACACATGCATTTAAAAAAACCCCTGCTTGCCAAGTTGCATCGAGCACTCATAGTAGGGGATTCAAAGGGCAGTCATCATGGGTTTAATAAAATTAACCATTTTTCTGAGAACAAGTAAATGTGAACTCAATTTTAGGGTTTTTATTTGCTGTTACTATTAGGAATGTGTCAGCATTTTCATGGCTGAGATGTTTCACATTTTGATGGAAAATAATTTTCATCAGTCTGAAATTCAGTATGCTAGCTCAGCCCTTATTTAGACATCTAAATAAACGGACTGTTTTTATCAAAGTATTCATCACTACAGAAGTAGGAAGCATTGCAGCAGGACTTGCTGGTGATCAGCACTTCTGGAAATATGGCACTTGCATTTGATTTATGAAGCTGACTCTAGACAATCATGTTTTAAAAATGTGAGCCTTAGTGCAGAAAAATATGTGGTGTAGTTTCTGTATGAAGAAGACACAGTCTTAAAATAATCTACTCTACCAGCCAGCGTGTATATGTCTATGGATGTTTTCTTACCACGATGATCTGGCTCCTTTTGATGAAACATTTTAAAACTGGTTGCTCCTGTATTTGAAACACATTTATACATTTTTTTCTACCTCTTTCTAAGCTGTGTCAAATCTTCTACATTACAGCCTGCACTGTCAAAACATCATCAGTGTCTTGACAGTTTTAAACTGGGAAGTCTCAGCAGCTGAATGCTGATTGGCAAAGCTAGTAACGCTATCTGGGGACAAAGGAGTTAGGGAGAGGTTAAGGGATTTAGGTAATACATAATTCTGTTCTGGGTTCAAGTTAAAAATGAGGAAGTTTACTCATTGACTTTCTAGGTGCTGACAGAAACATTCTGTTTGGCTTGGATCTAGTAGTCTTTGAATCGTTGTCAGCAAATCCCTGGAAGTCTTTGAGGCTAAAGAAGGTGGCACAAAGCTGTTCTATGGAAGCAAGCAGCTGTCAGTCTTTGCTGACACCTCTACTGGCTCCACTGGCACACAGCAGTGTCTTTAGGCCTTAAACAGCACCTCAGAGCCTCAAGCTCTCTTATAGCAGTGGCTGAAACAAAAATAAATACCCCACCAAGGAATAAGACGCTAATGTAAGAAAGACACAGAATAAGTTCCTAATATGGTAAAGAGGGTATAGCAGTGACTTTTGGAGACCTTTTATAGCATGCTGTGAAAATTATTGCCTTTTGCATTTTGCCTAGAACAGACCAAAAAGAGACAGTAAGGGAAGCAAAGTCAAATGAAATAGTCACAGGTAAGAAATGGTAGAAGGAATAAACTTTTTGTCTGCACAAGTCTCACAGGCTACAAAACAAGATCACGATTTAAGGAACCACAGGTTATAAAAATCAGGTTTAAGCTTAGACTGAATTTTTCTAGACACAGGGTGATCCCATAAATGCAACAACCTATCAAATTTATAATAAACCAGCTTAATTTTAGTGATTAGGTAATAGAAGGGTTTTGCCCTGGAGCAGTGTTCTTCTGGCAATGACTCATATTCATTCAAGTACAAAGGGACACTCTCTTCATTTCAGAAGTGACATCTTTAGGGAAGATAATGGAGGATTTAGCACAAAAAGTCTGACCTCTTGCTAAACTCTTATTTTCATCTTTCAGTTTAGACAAATGTAGTTGTAAAACTCTTCGTTTTGATAAGTTATTAAATTTATATTTAATATAAATTTAGTGCCTTTCTTTCCTGCAATGTTTATATTACATGCCTGATTTATTTGCCTTGTTCCACAATTAATATTTTAGGTAATGGTCTTCTAGAATAAATCCAGTAGACTACTTAATTTCAGTCTGGAATTAATTTGGTGAATGCTTTTAGTTTCCTTCCCACTTGGGAGTCATCACTTCTGCCTATAATTCAATGTGTCCCTTGGCTGGTGGCAGGCACATTGCTTAGTGGCACAGTACTTAGAGGTTCAGGAGAAGTGTCAAAGTTTGACAGCAATCTGTTGGTCCAGACTTCTTGGGAACCACTCTAAAAGACTAAAAGGTAGTTTTCATATCCTTCTTAAACTCCTTCTCACCAAGTGCTAGTTACGTAGGTTTCTAGTGCTGAAGCAGGTCAAAGGGCTGTGCCAAGTATATGTAGGAAGGTGTGGGAACAGTGCTTTTGAAGTATTGAGTCAGACTGAGCAGTGAGAGCTGCCAGAGTATGACAGAGGCAAAAGCAAGGTAGCCTGCAACAAACAGTATGCCTGTTTAATTTGATTGCTGGCTCTTGGCCTTGGATTACTGTTGCTGAGGAAATTAGCCTATCCAGCACATCAGTGGTTATGTCAGTGTGCTTAAGAGAAGGACACAATATAATTACTTTGAGTCAGAAATAGTCTGTAGCTTCAAAATCTTTGATTATTTCTGCTCCAAGAAAATATAAATTAGAAAGTCATCGAGTACAAGCATGTTGAAGAAGTAAAGGAAACCAGTGGAGTGCGCTCTTGTAGTACCTTTCTTGCTTAGGTTTGTTCAAATTTAAAAAAAAAAGGGAGACTAGCCCATATGTAAGGAATTGTACCCATTAGGTCTTGACTTGCCATGTAATATGCCATGGAGAGCGCTAGTTGGACTTCCCTCTAATGCCTGTCAGCTTATTGGTCCTTGCGTGGAAAACTCTTCTCCTTAAAAGCCAAAAGAAATTCCTCATTAATCATCAAGACCACTGTATCGGGCATGAAGCAGGGCACAGAACACATGTCTGTGTAACAGCTACTACCTGTTCTCCTCTTTGGGCTATGGCACAGTATGAAATGAAACCACAGGCACCAGTGCTTTTCACAAGAGAAATGGTTCCTAGCATATTGCTGCTCCTCCAACAGCCATAGCTGTGTTACATGTGATGTGCTGGAACTGAGAGTAAAGGCTCTGGTGACTGCAGTTTAGGCACTACTGAAAGTATTTGCAAATGAGGCCAAATTGTGTTATGTGCTTCCCACTGGGGACATAAAGAAAAGGCTGGAAGGCTAGAAACCTGCTGTGGGAAGATGTGACACTGCTCTTCTACCATGTGCCTGGATGGGGAGGGAACTCCTCCAGAGCTCAAGGCAGTCAGTTCCTGGAGAAAAAGGCTAGTTTCTGTAGTTACTATTAATATAGCCTTTTGTTTTTCGTATGGATGAACAAAATGAAGTGTCAGTCAAATAGAACAATTATGTCAAATTATGTTGATTTTCCCACTGTTTTCATGAGGAAAAAAAGAGAAATCCTTGGATGTTTTCCTTTCTTTATCAATTTAGCAGCTGGGATTGCTTAATCACACAGCCTTACTTTTCTGAGTCTGCATACGGCACATGAATGTAGGAAAAGCAAACTATATATTGCATGTTTTCTCCTCTGTAATTTTTAGAACAGAATGGAATATGTTGAGCAGGCCTGGTCCTAGAATTGAACACTGAGGAACACCACTGGTGTCTGCTTGCCAGCAGATGTAGACCCATTCATTCCAACCCTTTGAGCTCTGCTCTTAAACCAGTCCTTCATATGGTATATAGTAAATTGCTGCTTTTCTGTCCAGAAGCATATTCTCTTTTATAGCCTTTAACACATGGGAGGACATGTCAGCAGTTAAGAGGAAGGAGGTCTGTCTGCAGGGTGTACGGGAGGATAGTGCTGATCCTGCCTAATTGCACAGTTCAGAGGTGTCTGTGCTGGGGGTGGGTGAGCAATCTCTCTCACAAGTCACTGCCTTGTGCTCTGCCTTTGATACCAGAGCAGCCATGGAATTACAGATCCTCTGAACAATCTGTCCACCTCTGTGATACATATGTGCAAGGCAAGCCTTAATAATGCTGTGCTTGGTGCTCGAGGCAGCAAAACAATCAGTGTAGTGTTCAGGGCCACGGGTACCTGTTGCCAGCTGACTACTGAGCAAGTGGAGCTGGGCTGGGGGAAGGGAGAGATCCAGGGCTTCCCATACTCCCTACTAAATCAGGCAGGGTTCACAAAACCCTAACTTTTAGCACCCAGATGTCTGCCAGGGAATGGCACACATTAGCTGAAGGAAGGGTGACCTACTGCAAGAATGTGTTTTCCTCCTTGCGTGACTGTCAGTGTTTGCAATGCTGCCTGTTGGCATGCAGTTTGCACATTAGCTGATGAAAGTAAGACCTTGTTTTTGTTAAGAGTGTTAATGGAAATACTGCTGACCGGAAGAGCTCACAATCAAATGCTTTTCTCAGGTCAGTGATGTCTTTGTACTCAGAGTGCCAATATGCATGTTTGCAACTGGACAGTACAGACACATTCAGATAACTCATCATGTTTGCTCTGCACCTGATGCTGCTCCAGAGATGCTGTCTGCATAAAATGGCATGGTTTTCTCTGTTCACCTCCCAGTCATTTTCTGCTGATCATTGAATAGAATTGTTGGGAAAATCTCTGTGTGTGATGTGGAGGAAAGATCAATCTAATGATTCTAAAAAGCAAAGGATCAAACTTAAGAACTCTACAACTGGTGAAGGAAATAAAGCATTGAAGACAACCAGATTTTTGTCATAGCAATATCTCTCATCCTTACTCAAAAATACTTTTTTGGTTGTGCACACTATGCTTTTTCTATGAGGAGGATGATGATGAGGATGTCCATTACAGCATGCAGAAAGAAAGCAGATTTGAAACACAACCCTATGCTTGGCTTTGATTTCTTTTTCCAAAGGATGCATCTTTTGATTTCTTTATTTTGATCCCCTCTCTGCACTCTCTCTTTCTCTCCTTGTTCTGACCTTTTTCTTTCATTGTATAGATATGGATACATTTATTTTTACACAGTAGCTGTTGATGTAATTGTGTTACTGGAAGCTGAGAAGCTGAAGCACCAGGTCACTGCTAGGCTTAACCTCATTTCTTTTTAATTCTTTACTTACAGTGTGAGTAAAATACCCTTAGAAGAGTTTGGAGGGCACATGTGTGCACTTTCAGGACCTATTTGCACATGTGAAGGCAGCTTCCGGAGATCTCTGGTCTTGGCTGCCTGTTCCGCCCATCCCACCTCAGCCCTTCAACTTTGTGATTGTCCTGGTGCAAGCAGTCTGTGGATCCCTTCTGCACACACAGACTGGGAAATAATTGTGTTTCAAATAACTTTTCAGTTATTAAAAAAAGCACAGCAGATGGACCTAAGAGCTGTGGATGATACAATGGGACCAGAAGCCAAGGTAGGAGTCTCTTAAACTGCCTTTGCCACTGAGGAAGAGTATTTGTGGGGCTAGCTCCTGACACAGAGAAGCGCACACGCAAGCAGGCGCACATATCCTTCATGCAATCAGGCAGGGACTGTTCAGTTCTCTATCACTCCTTCTACTACACTCCACAAAGCAGTTATCTGGGGGGAATCACCCTTTGGCAGGTAGGACCAGCCCTTCTGCTTTGCACATCTGAGCTGTGGTTGACTTTGCAGCATGGTGTGGTAGCGGGGAACAGCAGCAATGAGGAAAGGCTATGACAGGGAACCATCCAGGGTCCAAATACTGCCTGCTTAGGGCTTCGGCTTCCTGGTGGGGGCT
Source organism: Psittacus erithacus (assembly GCA_009867235.2). NCBI lineage: Eukaryota > Metazoa > Chordata > Aves > Psittaciformes > Psittacidae > Psittacus > Psittacus erithacus. The sequence goes on from WYDI02011507.1 coordinate 43,129, forward strand.
GCCTGCAGGAAACACTTCTTTTCCTACCCGTCCTGCTTTAAGGCCTCTCGCAACTGAGGTGGTAAGGAGTCGAAGGACTTAATGTGGCTAGCAGGGGAATGAAAAATCTTTGGCACAGATTTGTAATTCTTTTTTTTTTTTTTTTTTTTTTTTCTTTTCACGAGAATGTAAAGCGTTTGCTTCAGAAGGCCTTTTTGTCTATGATATTTATTTTTCTTTCATTGAGGACTTGCACTTCCAGTGCCTATCCTTGATACCTTTTCATTCATCACTTCCTTTAAACTAGGACTTTCTGTTCTAAAACTACTAAGGTCAAAATAATATTTATCATCTCGCCAGATACTGTTGCCGTGACATATGCACAGTTTTGTAATGATAGTTTCCTGCATGCAGGAGGCAAAAGAGCTGAGATGACCTTTTCTGTTAGTGCTGTTTGTTTGTTTGGGTATTTTTTCTGTAGTGATTGTTGAGTATTTTTACACTTAGCAGAGTAGTCTGGTTCCTAAAATAGTTTCTTCATGTATAGAATTAAGCCTTTGGCTTGTGGTTGTTTTGGGTTTGTTTGTTTGTTTTTAATTTTTTGTTTTTCCTAAAGGAGAGTTAATAGAACATCTCACAAATTAAGACCAATTTAAGTTACATTTGTGACAGAGCTAGTAATGGCAGGAACCCAGTATCTGTGATCTTTAAGGTCCCTTTCAACCTAAACCATTCTGTGATTCTGTGATCTGTATTCAATCATAGAACAGAAGGAGAAGAACAGCAAAACCACTCAACTTGTAGACTGTATCTTCTTTCAGTAAGCTTCCATGTGTCCTCAGATCAGATGCAGTCTTGAAGCAGACTTTTGTGCAGTCTGATGACGAAAGCTCACTAGGCAGAAGTAATATATCACCTTCATACTTTGCTTTGGCCAGCTGAAGCATGTGTTGATAGTGACAGTTGTAAAATATATTCCCCTTTGTGGTTTGTCTTTCCTTCCATTTTCTTTTCATCAGCTTCAACTGATGGAAAATCTTATCTCGTTTGAAATCCTCACAGTTTCTTAAATATATGCCTTGAAAACTGCCTGCTGATTGTGTTAATATAGAAGAAATTTCTATCATTTCATCTGTTGATAAAGTGGATTTTTAAAGCACTTTTCACTGTGATATCTTGATGTTGAACCTTGATTTGAAAAATAACCAAATCTCCTTGTATTCTGGAAAGTGACAATGATGGTTTTGAATACTGTGAGATGGCATGATTTCATGAGATTGACAGATAATCACAAATGAGTTATTTGAAAAACAATTTAGAAAGGAGTTATTTCTGAGCATTCAATATCAAAAGATACTCATGTTTATAGGAACAAATTTTACTGATTAGTGGGACTTATATCCCCAAATTATGAAATACTGAAGGTGTGATATTTTTAGGTTATAACTGTGAACAAGGAAGGTATGAAAAAACCCCAACCTGGCAGTAGTACTACTTTTTAAATTTTAACTATTAGCTGCTTTCTCCTCTCTGTATCAACTCTATGTGATCAAAGATTTGAAACCAGAGATCTTGCCCATGTGTTTCAGAACAGTGGGACCTTGCTGGCGTGTTACAGAGGAGGTCCCTCAGTTGCACTGAAAGAAACAGAGACTGAAATTCTTCCTGAGATGGATCTAGTCAGTTGATGGAGCATGATCACACATGGAGTACACAGCAGAGTATTCCGCTGAAGTTATCAGCAGAAAAATCCCAGTGGATGCCAGTGGCCATTTGGGTTAAAAAGTCACTGAAATAACTGGCAGTGAGACTGAGTCTCAGTGTTGGCCACAGGGTATATGGTTATTAATCTTGATTTATTATAAGTAATGCTTGACTTTTCAGAAAGATTAAAATCTGGTAAGTCTGAAGAGATAATAGCAAACTGCCTTGCATTTACCAAGAGTCAAACATTACATACAAGATTTAACACTATGTTCCGGTTAGCACTGCAAATTGGAGTAATTTCTTTGTAATGCTTAATTAAGTTTAAATATTCTTCAGGTTATGAGAGAATGTTCTTTCTGTATTTTGTGTCTAGCAATTATCAGACCAGGTAAATTTTTTTAAGAACAAACTATGATGCCAGCTAGCCACAAATCTGGACTTTTAATATGATGTTCAGTAGTATCCTCTCCAGAAATTAAGCTTCCCAAGTGTGTGTTATTTGCAAAATTAAAGCCACCTTTGAGAGTAGTTTGTAGTGTGTGACAGCAGTGACTGTGTAGAGCGAACACATGTGCACATGTATTTAGATGCATATACAAGTAGTTTCAGAGAAGAAGAGATCTGTTCTTTCTTGCTATTTATGTCCCTGTCCTTATATCGCTGAAGTTAGTCTTCTGTTGTCAGAGATGAGGAAGTCTACCAGGAATGGTTAATTCCAGAAGAGGTTCTCAAAAGAAGCATTTTAGTGGATTTATTGCACTATGTACGGTGCTTTATAGGTTTCAAAGGAAGCATCATGTTAAAACTCAGTGACTATATTCATGTGTCTTTGGAAATAGGATGATAGAAAAGGCAGCTGTTGATAGGAAAATATTTTGCAGAGAAAATTAATCTTTGACGGTCCTGAATTAGTGCATTGTGTTTGTTAGTACAAAAAGTCATGAAGCTGTTTCAAGTAAAACTGTATTTTGAGTAATTTGTTTTATATAGTAGTGATGAAGGCTCTTTAAAAAAAAGTATCCTGCGTCTGACCTGTAAGCAACTTCATAGTCAAGAAATGAATGGACTCAGTGCATTGAGTCTTTGTTTCATATAAATGTGTTTTATAATTTCAGCACTTTTTGAAATAACATTCCAAAATTTTTTAAGTCCATTTATGCATAGTTGGTTCTTCCCCTTCCCCCTCCCCTCCCACCATGTTTTCTCAAGTTCTTTCAAGGGAATGAGAGTTCATACTAAGATCCAGTAGAGAACAATCTGATTTTATCTGACTACAAAGTCTGTTTTCTCATGAATTCTTAGCCTATGCTTTTGCTTCTGTTGCTTTAAATGTGAAAAGCTAGAAAGGTAGGACTAAGCAAGATGATACTTCCCCATTATTTTTTGGTTTTCAGAGGTGTAAGCAATAAAAGAGATTAAAATTGTAGACATTTTCTAACATTTGTGATAAGATAGAGAAATTGATATAATATTACATAGAATTAATGGTTTCAGTGCTAGAAGGATGTAATTCATAAAGTTTACTGGAAGCAATTAAAACTTTGGTTCTGCAAGCAATAAAAAAATCTGCCCTTAAGCTGATTTGTAATGAAACCTAAATTAATCATAAGAAAAGAAAATGATTTGCCACATTCTTGATGATTTTCCAATGCACTTATCTGGAAAAGGGGGGGAGAGACACTTCTTATTTTTCTCAAAATCAAACATAAGTTATGTGAGGAAATGCTGCTACAGCACAGTTACAATGGAAATCCTAGAGCAGAATTTCAGTTTCTTAAAAGATAAATGAATTAAATAGGACACTGAAATCTGACATAGTTATTCCAGGCATTTTCTCCAGGACTATAATTCTTTCTCTCCAGGGATTAACTTCCGCATCCCACTTTTGATCAATGTAGGATGAAACCTTTTCCTTCATTAGGAGAAGATTGTTGGCTGTCAGCATTATCATCACTTACAGATATTGAGGATTGTAAAAGCAAACAATGCCAAATCATGGTTGCCACGCCTTGGTTAGACTAATACTGTTTTAGCAGGAGTTTCTATAAGCAATAAATCAAGAAAATTGCTTTTCTTAAAAAAAAAATATACAATTTATTTCTAAATTATTTTTTAGTTCAGTAGTGGTGTGAGGAAGTCTGTTCTTAATGTTAAAAATTGAAATTAGTTTAAAAATTAACATAGTGTTAAAAATAAGTAGTTGAACTGCTGATTTTTCTAGTGCACACCTGTAAACAAAAGAAACACCCAGCTATTGTTCATTCAGCAAAGACATTAGAGGTGAACTGAAATGACAATAAGAAAAGGATTTTTAGTGGTATTTTCTAAGTTTTACTTTTGACCAGAGAGATGGGGAGAAAAGTTAACAGCTGTTAACAAGCTGACAAGCAAAAGCCAGCTTGGCTTTTGCAGGCCAAGCAATACAGCAATCTTTTGGAAGTGGGGACAGGAATTTAGGACATTTGTGTGGTTGAGCACGGTACATTTGGAAGCTCAGCTTTTCACCATCCTCTCACCAGCAGCCAGCCTTGGACTCTCTGTTGGTGGCTACTCTCTAGGCCTCTAGAGAGACCTGGAGAAAATCTGCCCTTTCTCTGTCTTGACTGCATATGGAGCAGTGTGACACTGGTGCAGGAAAGCAGAATTACCATAGCTATCTGATACCCATCTGCAAAAACTTTACTGGCTCCTGGTAGCCATCTGAAGGGCTGGGAATTATTTATGAGGCTTATCCAGATCTTTTCTCCTTTTCTTGCATTGCCTTAGGAGGTGCACAATTAATATGGAGGAGAGAGAAGGATTTTCCCTGAAGTAAGGAGGATTTCCTGGTTCAAGCTGTTAAAAAATGAGGGAATGGTATGGGGAAGCTGACCTTTCCAGAAGGGAACTTAGGCAGCACAGCACTGCAGATTGGCCTTGTAGCCATACAGCTTATTCTACCTACACTGCAATTTTTTAATTTTTTTTAAATTTTTTTAATTTTTTTCTACTTTCCCTCCTCAGGAACTGCAGTGTTGGGCTTTCATGGGAGATTGTACACCAGTAGCATTGGTTGTTCTGAGGTGGATCTGTGATTCAGAGTTGTGGTATCTTATTCTGTACCTCCGAAAACGCGGTGGAACTCAGGCCTCTATTTGAAAGGCTCTGAGCTCCAGGCTCCATAAGCTGACTCATCTGAGGACATACACTGCTTGAATGCCAAAGTGAAGAGATGCAAATGAGTTGTCTTGTAGAAAGCTGTAGAACATTTAAAATATATTTTGTAGAAGCTGACCTGAAAGTAACTGAAATGGGAGAAACTTCTTTGTATATCGTCAGATCACAAGGAAAAGAAAAAATTAATGCAGTATGCATTTCCTTAGGAAAAATGTGCATCAGGGTGTGGGCATAAGAAAGTAGGATCCAAGTTTTGGTATTTGTTTTGGGAAATTTCAAAGGTTTTGGAGCCAAGAATTTTATTCAAAGTCAGGACATCCTGCAAAGATCTGCAAGGGGTAAGCAGATGGATGTTCAGTGTGTTCCATTTCCCACTTCCTTGAGCTTGGACCAATTTTACGAGAATTAACATGTACCCAGAATGACAAGCCGTAAAAAGCTAGAGGGAAAGAAGAAGATTAAGCGTATGTTAGAGTATTCTGGATAGACATATAGAGATGAGAAGCATGTTTTTCCTCTTACCTTGCTATAGATGCTGTAGAATTAAACCTCTAACTCTGATCTGGTGATCCTAAATTCATTTTATAACTGATAGATAGAAATGAACAATTCCAGAAAGTGCTTTATCTGACCATTATTAGACACCTTGTTTGGGCTGAGCTGGATCACTCTTTGGAAATATGAGTTTCTTTCAGTTGAATACAGAGTGCTCAGCTGATTTGCTCATACCTGGATGTCTAGCATCATATTCCTATGTTAGGCTGGGTGAATTTCACCTGGATTGTAGGAGGCAGGAAAAGTTGATCCAGGCTTGATGAAGAAGAATATTTTAGCATGGTAATCTTCTTCTAGTTCATCTGCAGTGACTGTATGACTCGCTATAAGGACCAGTCAATATTTACCTGACTTGTTCTTGAAGTCGATGAATCAAAGCAAAATTGTACTAATTTACTGAACTATTTTATCACTATGACAGGCTGCCATACCGGGACTAGGCTATGGAGGCTGATCAGAGCTCTGAAGTATCACGCTCTCCCACTTATCTCTTTCCTAAAGATTGTTTCATGAGCATACTTTGTGGCACCATGGGTTGTTTCCACTAAAGAGTAAATAAATTTCTACCTGGAGTTTTCTAGTCCCTGGGAAGCAGATTTTAATGAGATGCTAAGATATCTAACTCAGAGATACCTCCAAGGAATGTTGTGCAGTATTCAGTGTTACATCTGCATGAAAACTTAAATTCTAGCATTATTTTGGATGTTGTAGGAGACTCTCCTGACCTATATGTATATATATGTATATATATGCACACGTACATAATGTAGTTCTAAAATTCCAGCATTTACTTCAAAGTTAGTTTTTCTTTCTTCTGAGATTTAAATGTGTTGAATGGATTGTATATAGAGTCTGAGGTTATATTATCTTGCCATACAAGTTTATGGAGGTTTCCTGATTATATATTGCAAATACTGGGGTGCAATATGATCTTGATGATATTGCTTGCCAGTTTGTCTTTTCAGGCTTCCTACTTCTCAGTCATCTATATTTGTAGCACCTTCTGGGAAACATGGGGAAAGAGAAGAGGTAGGCCTTGCAGTATACAGTATTTCTATGCCTGCATTTATTTGCTACCAAGTCATTTTACCAATCTCTGATTGTATTCGTGGACTATCCACCTCTCCCTGGCACACCTTATCTTCCCTCTCAAGGCCCTTCATTACCTACTACTAATGATATTATCTGTCACTCACTGCTAAGATCCACTTGGCCCAGGATGTTCAAATGCATCTTCCATTTGTTATTTATCAAAAGAGCATTGTTGGCTCTATCCTTAACCTAGGAAAGGTTTCTACATAAACTTCTTCAAAACTCTTCAGGAAAAGGTTTGTGTGTACAACGAAAGTGCTATCTGTAGAAAGTACTCTTTGCGAACTGTAAATTCCTGCCTGTGCTGCAGAAGAGCAAGCTCTGTGGACTTGTTCAACATTTCATTCAGAATTTTCTTTTAATTTTGTGACTATTCAGTCTAGTTAATTGCCCCCTTATCAATAGAAATATGACAGTCAGTGTAAGATTCACCTTCTCAATGCGCCCTTTCACTTTTTTGGTTTATTTTTAGAAAGTATTTTTTTATCTACGTCACTGATGTTTCTCCCATTTAAGCCTTAATATATTCATTCTCCATATCTTCTAATCTTTCTGTAGCTCTAGAGGGCTGGGGGTGGAGGGAGTTTTCTGCACTTTCTGCCGCTCCTCTTGACTTTCCGAGAACTAAATGCAGTGTTCCAGTTAAGGCTGTACTGATTCATGTACAGACCTTATAATCATACATGTAGTATTTTCTGTTTGGTACCTTATACATCCCAGCATTGTTTTGTTAACTTGCAGGGTGAGCAGAAGCCTTCACTGAGCTCTTCTGCAAGGTGTCCATGGTCTTCTCCCACAAGCATTTTACTTGCTATCATTTCTTCCTATTGACTTGCCTAAAATTAAGAGTTCCTGTCCTCTAAGGCATAGAAGCACCGGCCTCTTTCCCATGTTTTTTTTTTTCTTCCTTCTTCTGTGCTATTTAAAGATACATGTTGCTATTTTGCCACCTAAACTATTTTAAACCCCTGAGGTTTTTTTAATGTTGTGGTTAAAACATTCAGTGTGCTCACTCTCTACTTCTGTGTCTTTTTGATTGCCTTTTTCACTTTTATAAAAAAAGTACCCTCTCAGAAGATTACTGTGACAATGTTACTTTATGCAATGATAACTCCATGGAGAAATTGAACTTAATTGTATTGTGTCACTGTTAATTAGTGGCTTGGCTGTAGTTACTTAAACCAATTCTAGCATGTTTTAGAGGAGAAACCTGAGAATAGCTCTGAGTCCTGCACACTGTGAAAGCAGCTGTTCTGAGAAGCCATAATTTTAGGGATTAAGTGCATGTGACATATTTTGCGTGTGGAGCTGAAATATGTTATAATCACTTGACATTTGAAACTGTTTCTTTTATATCCCTAAAGTTTGTGCAAGTGACTTCTTTTCCTTGGTCAACTGGCTTTTGAAATACTAGTACTATGTTGTATATTTATAACTCAAGATCTGTATTCATTCATACTCTGTTGAAGATATTTTTTTCAGATATAATACTGCCTACCTCCATCACAAAAAATCTGTTTCCTGTGTGTTTATTTTCACTTACAGTAATTTTGTGTTTCTGCGCAGTCTTACATCATTACCAAGCAGACTAAATCACCTGGTTTTGTGTCTCAGATTCTCCTGTTGCTTGCTGACATTTATATTTTTTTTAGTATGAGTGCTGCAACTATTCGGATAAAACCCCTGCTGTATCACAGTGTGATACTTTTCAGATTTTACATCAGATATTCTGCTGTCATACTTTCAGTATACATTATGATTTCCTACCCCCCGTCCTTATCCAGATGCAAAGTTGTGTGTAATGTGAGGAAACAGGTACTGAATTTGGAAGGCACGTAATAATAAGGCATTAAGTTTTTTTAAAAAGATAGAAAGTATTCTCTGAGCTGGAGAATACTGCCTCTGGAACAAAGTAAATTCCAATAGAATCAAAGAATCATTTAGGTTGGAAAAAACTTTTAAGATTGTCAAGTCCAACCATAAACTTAATGTCCACCTCCATAAACAAGTCCACCACCAAACTATGTTCCCAGGCACTACATCTCCATGTCTTTTAAATACTTCCTGGGATGGTGATGCCACCGCTTCCCTGGTCAGCCTGTTCTAATATTTAATAACCTTTTGGTGAACAAATTTTTCCTAACACCTAACTTAAACTTCCCTGGTGTAACTTGAGGCCATTTGCTCTTGTCCTGTCACTTGCTACTTGGGAGAAGAGACCAACACCCACCTCACTACAGACTCTTTTCAGGTAGTTGTAGAGAGCAATAAGGTCCCTCCTGAGAGTCCTTTTCTCCAGGCTAAACAAACCCAGTTCCCTCAGCTGCTCCTTATAAGTCCTGTGCTCCAGACCCTTCATCAGTTTCATTGGTCTTCTTTGGACATGCTCCAGCAACTCAGTGTCTTTCCTGTAGTGAAGGGTCCAAAACTGCACACCGGATTTGAGATGTGGCCTTACCAGCGGTGAGTACAGGGGAGCAATCATGTCCTTAGTCCTGCAGGCCACAGTGTTTTTCGTACAAGATAGGGCACTATTGGCCTTCTTGGCCACCTGGGCATGCTGTCTGTTCATATTCAGCAGCTGTCAGCCAACACCCAGGTCCTTTTCCATAGGGCAGCTTTCCAGCCACTCTTCCCCAGGCCTGTAGCCTTGCATGGAGCTATTGTGACCCAAGTGCAGGACATGGCACTTCACCTTGTTGAACTTCATATAACTGGCCTTGGCTGGTTGATCCAGCCTGTCCCAGGCCCTCTGTAAAGCCTTTCTACACTCAAGCAGATCAACACTCCTGCCCAGTGTGGTGTCATCTGTGAATTCACTGAGGGTTCATTTGATCTCCTCATCTATACAATTGATAAATATTTTAAATAGAACTGGCCCCAGTATCGAGCCCTGGGGAACGCCACTTGTGACTGGCCACCAACTGGATTTAATTCCATTCTTCACTAGTCTTAGGGCCCAGCCATGCAGCCAATTTTTACCCGGTGAACAGTACACCCATCCAAGCCATGAGCAGCTCGTTTCTCCAGGGAATGCTGTGAGAAATGGTTTCAGAAGTTTTACTAAAGCATAATAGACAACATCCACAGCCTTTCTCTCATACACTAAGTGGGACACCTTGTCGTAGAAGAAAATAGGGTTAGTCAAGCAGGACCTGCCTCTCATAAACCCATGCTGACTGAGCCTGGTCACCTGGTCGTTCTGTACATGCTTTGTGATGGCACTCAAGATAATCTACTTCATAATCTTCCCCTGCATTGGTGTCAGACTGACAGGCCTGGAGTTCCTCAGATCCTCCTTCAGGCACTTCTTGTAGGTAGGCATCACATCTCCTATCTTCCAGTCAGCTGGGACCGACCTGGGTAGCCAGGACCTCCCTGGTTAGCCAGGACTGCTTATACATGTTGGAATGTGGCTCAGTGAGCACTTCTGCCAGCTTCCTCAGTACCCTTAGGCAGATCCCATCAGGCCACATAGATCTGTGTGTGTCTTAAGTGGTGTAGCAGGTAGTTAACCATTTTCCCTTGGCTTATGAGGGCTTCGTCCTGCTCCCCATCCCTGTCTTGCAGCTCAGGGGCTGGGTACCTGCATAACAGCTGGTCTTCCTGTTACAGACCGAGACAAAGAAGGCATTAATTGCCTCAGCCTTTTCCTCATTTGTATGACAGATAAAGATTAATTCACCATAGTACTTAAAAGTATTGGCTTTTGGGGGATCAAGGACTAAGTATCATAGCCTAAATATTCTCACTATAAGTAGAAGCAGAATAAGAAGTTGTCAGGAAAAATCTATGCCTGACAGAACTAGCAGCAATTGGACCTTTTATTTGCCTTTTTAATAGATTAAGAACAAAAGAAATGTTGGCAAAGGTGTCAGTCCAATATGGAACGGAAAACATAACATTGTTAGTATGACTCAGGAGAAATAAAACTGTTCGAGAAATATTTATTTTCTGTATTTGGAAAATAATAGGATAATGTATTCGTATTGCATAAGAATAATTTAGTCATTCTGATCCTGGTTCATAAACAATTAGTATGTTAAACAACATCTGCTAAGGATAAGCAATTTTAAATCAGCAATACTTGCAAGTAGCTGATTGGGAAGATATCTGCCACCATAGTGCTAATTTTTAATAAATATCAGATAAATATTACTACCTGAGAGAACCATCACTGGGCGACATTGCTTGAGCATTAGTGAAAGATAGCTTGTCTAATATGGATAACCACAAATTGACACCAGTCCTGGGCAAAATAACTGAAAAGTTGATACTGGATGTAATTATTAATATCTTAAAGGGTAGGAAGTAAATTGATGTCAGTCAACATAGTTTTATGGAAAAATAATTTCATCAAACTACTTGTCCTGGGTTCAGCAGCAGCAGTCATTTTTCCCCTTCTTAGTAGCTGGTGCAGTGCTGTGTTTTTGACTTTCAGCCTGGGAACAGCGCTGATAA
>WYDI02011509.1:0-12281 GCA_009867235.2 Psittacus erithacus
GGTTCCAACTTAAACAGGGGAAGTTTAGACTGGATATAAGGAAGAAGTTCTTTCCTGTGAGGGTGGTGAGGCACTGGAATGGGTTGCCCAGGGAAGTTGTGAATACTCCATCCCTGGCAGTGTTCAAGGGCAGGTTTGACAGAGTCATGGGTGACATGGTTTAGTGGGAGGTGTCCCTGCCCATGGCAGGGGGTTGGAACTAGATGATCTTAAAGGTCCTTTCCTACCCCAAGTATTCTATGATTCTATAACACAAATCTGTAACGTCCCATGCCTTTAATGGGAAGCTCAAATCTGCTGGAATTAAAAGTTCTTAAATGATGTTCTATTCAGCAGATTGGAAACAGCTAGCAGAAAGAAGCTTCGGTGACATAAACCTGTGAGATAGCAAGGGCATGTACATTTCACTATCTTCAGGTCTTAAAATCAAGATCTTGAAGGCTAGCATCAATTTCTTTCAAAAATATGTATTCACTGGTATGTTGAAGTAAAGTTAATTTTCATATACTTATGATTCTTTTGGATGAATACCAGGGTTGCTATTGGGGCTGTTCTTGGAGACATCCAAGTATGAAGAATGCTATTAGTGTGTTTATACTGTGTGTGTTCCCTTGCATTCCTATAGGACTTTACCACAATGTTAAAGAAAGTATATTTTTGGGAAGTATTCGTATGGAATATCAGTAAAACTTCTGCTGTATGCTATGCAAATATTCTTCCAAGGCTATTGCTTAGCAATGTGTTGTTAAAAGCTAGAAAAACTTACCTATATAAGGGGAGGTTGACAGAAGAGAAAGAGGAAAGAAGATATTAGCAAGATACTGAGTAAAAGTTAATATTTACTTCTTTGACTCTGTAAATGTGTACAGTGTTTAAAAAACTTGAAATTCAGTCTCTCTGGACTAGGGACTTTGTTTGATTTTGTGTTTTCCCAGTGTTCAGTGTGATGTTAGGCATTGATTGTTCTATAGCTGTGACCAAATAGGCCGGATAATACTAATGTAAATGACAGCACAGAATCTTTTTGCTTCTTATAGCACAATTCTTAGATGCGTAGGAAGTTAGTTAAAGACAGCAGTGAACTCAAACGGCAAGTTTTCCAGTACACAGTGGATTTTACACAAAGGTTGTTCAGAACTATAACAGTTCTTTGCAATGTGAAGTACCTGGGAGCCTCGTTTGCAATCTTAATTTTATATTTCAATTCCAATGTCAATGGGACTTGTGTGTCTTCCACTGTTATATTGTGATTTTCTTGCTGTTTGACTGAGAGAAGCTGTTTCTTGCTGTTTCCCCAGATAAGCTAAGCTTCTTCTGTTAATACAGCATACCTTCTAATTCTAGCTGTCTTAATGTTTTTTTCTCTCCTGCCGTACACATGTGCTAGCAAAGGCTGCACTGCCTTTCAGTTAAAAGAGGGACCTGTTATGCCTCTACAATATTGACTTATGGTAGGGGTTTTATGTTGTTGTCATTTTTGGTTCCTATGGTGAAGAACTACAACAGGTTTTTTCAATTCTTTTTATTTTGGCAGAGAACTGTAAGACACAATACAGTTACTTTCATTAGCTTAAAACTGAAAACTAATAGTCAAAGAGAATGCATTCTCATATTCTCTCTATATATAGTGTGGAAAGAGCACTATTACACCATATAGTGATCTAAATAGAGCCTGAAAGCGAATTCTACTCCACCTGCTTACCTTAGCTACAGCTACATTGGTAGAAAAGATTTTTTCAACGTACCCAAACAGACCATGCTTTATCAAATTTATTCCATACTTTGGTCTTCTAAAACCAGGAAAGATATCACCTGCTGATAAAGTCAATGTATATGTAGTTCAAGGATGTCAAAGATATTAATAAGAGATATTAATGCTTGTTAACTAAGGACGCTAGAGAAGTATCTAGAGCTGATTTCTCTCTCTCTCAATCTCTCTTTCTTTCCCTGCCACCATCTCCACACATTTCACATAATTTTTAGTTTTATTTTTTGCCACTGGGTACATAATTGGCCTCTTATGAAGACAGACTAATAAGGTTAAAGTTGCATTTGAAAACATAATGTAGCATTTTGGGTGTTTATATTTATTCATGGAATTGACTTTATTTGAAAATCTAAGATACTTAGCTTTCCAAGTACATAAAGCTAGTACTTAAAACTCCTGCACTCATATTCATGAGAAATCATGAATATTGGAACTCAAATCTGTTTCTGGTTCAGGACTAAGTTTTGTCCAGCCTGGGTACACTCCAGCATAATTTTGATGCAAGAAAGAAAATATTCCTCTAGGAATTTTACTGAGAGAGTGACAGCTGTTTGAGGGTACTTTGGAGCTTAGAATGTCAAAATGAATCTTAGAAGAGCTGAATTAGTAAGCAGAGGACAGGCTAGAAAGTTCAAGATACATGATGAATACACAATTTCATGTAATTCTGGTGTTTCTTACATGGATTTTACACCTGATCATGTACTAGCTACTTGCACATGTGTAGCATATATTTTCAGGCAGGGAACATTTGCTTTATCTTTCTTTCATATGTTTTTCATATCCAAGTTATCTTACTCTCCTTCAGCTGTTAATACATCTCATACCACAGTTTTGGTACCCTTTTATTAATCAAATTGATGACAATCATCTGCAATATTTCTGCAAAATGAGTGTGTTATAATGACCCAATTAAAAGGAATCACTACACAAAGATATTGTTGATTTAATCTTTTAAAGTATGTATGCCCTTCAAAGTTTTGTGTGGTTTTTACACATGGCATCAGTTCTTCGGAGAATGAAGCAGGAAAAAAGGGACATAATGTTACTATCAGTCATTATTCCATTAAAAAGAATCTGTATGAAGTTTTTCTAGCTGCAGAATCTCTGTCTTATTTTATACCGTACAGTTTCCATGAGGTAGTTCCATTAATTTCAAGGTAAGCTTATGCATACATATGCTGTTTTGTGACATATGAACTAGATCTGGCAGAATTCACTGAGTGAAAGCCTGAGATAGTTAGGAAGTATTCCTGAATTTTATCGTACAATATTTAACGAACTGAGTGATGTTTAGTAAAGCTATTAAAGTTGTGTTGAGAATGTATAAAGATTGAAAGATTTGAAGTCTGAAGAATAAAAGAATGAGGTTCCTATCTTTCACAAAAGAGTAAGGGAAAGTGATGAAATAACAGGTTCATCATTCCAACTTGAGAACCCAGAAAAATATGGGGCAAAATTGAAAATAAAATTCCAGGAAATGCTTGGAAGATGACAACAGATGAACAGTGAGGTACACAGATTCAGGAAAAATATGAGGGTTTAAAACCCCTCAAGGTTCTCAAAGTGTAGTAGGCCTTTTTCATAAATAAATAGGAGAAATAGTTGGTAACAAGTATTTTGACTGTATTAAGATTGTTTTTGATCCTATCCTTGGTATTTTCTCCCCCTTCTCCTTCTTAAATATGCCATCCCAGTGGTGCTACTACTGTCGACTGGCTCTGCCGTGGCCAGTGACAAATCTGTCTTGAGACCAGCTGACAGCTCTGTCAGACACGGGAGAGGCTTCTAGGAGCTTCTCGCAGAAGCCATCCCTGTAGCTTCCCCACTACCAAAACCTTGCCAATACAAATTCACAGATAACACAGTACAGATATGCTGGAGAATGGAATTTAAATATAAAGTGATCCTGAAGAATCTAAAAACTAGTCTGGAAATGCAGCATGCAATTGATGAAGCTATCTATAATGAACTCATTGAGAGTAACTGAATGAATTGCATAGTCTTAATGATTCATTAACTACCTAGCAGAGACTTAAGCAGGATCTGCAGTAAGTGATTAGAAAGTATGGGGAAAAAGATTGAAGAATAATAAACTATCAGAAGTTGTATGTGAGTAAGCCATGCCAAAATGCTTCAGCAAAAGCATATATTACCCTGGGATGCTTTTAAAGAACATAGGTTGTTATGTAAAGAATTACCTGCTGTCTACTCAGCAAAACACCTGCTGGCACTTTGTTGCTCTGTGCTTGAAAGATGTTGAGAACTACATGCCATAGCTGCAGGATAAAGCACCTAGACATGGAAGGGATATACAAAGCATGTAAAAAAAGAATAAATTAAGTAGGTTGGTATAGTTCCAAATAGAGCAAGGAAGCATCCTATATCTGCAAGAGTAGTGAGTTATTAGGCAAGTTGTCCTGAGAGGTTGCAAAGTCTCAACAATAAGGAAACTTTAAAAACATTCTAGGCAAATACCTATTAGTAATAACATGTATCTAGGTTCATTCAAGTGTGTAAAGTAGATGAAACACTGAAATACTCTCCCATACTTGATCACTGATATAACAGTGCCTTCTGCATGTCCTCTGAGAACAGGAGTTAAGTTTTGTTGGCATGACAAGCAGAAGGCAAAAGCTTAAAAGTCATGCATCTATTTAAATACTAATAATCTAGTTCTTCTGTCACCGTCTGTGCTTCTTTGTAAATTAGACAATAATCCACTTTTAAAATATTACATAGAGCTAGAACAAAAACAAAATTGCAATTAAATATTTCTAGCAAGTGGGTGTGGATATTTAATGTTTCTGAATTTTTTTATTTTTATTTTTTCCCCCAGTTCAAATCAGCTACAGGAAACTTGGCTAATTTCACTGAGGACTTTCCACACAAGTAATACATAAGCAAAATTAAATGCTCAACTGTAATTTAAAATGAACATCTTAAATTTTGAAAAATCAGAATGTATTCAGAGGCAAATTGTGAACAGCGTTTTTAAGACTGGAAACTCTTGAGACTGAATTTTGTCTACAGATGAGAAGTCTTTTTTCCAAAACTCCATTTGCAAGCACTGAGCTCATCACAAAACATGTTCTTTTGATTATGATAATGAGAAATAGCTGTGTGCCAGAACTTGAAATCTCTTCTGCAGTCAGTGCAGCATCTGATTGAGTATAATTGGTGAAGGAGTCAAGATAATTGCAAGGTATGAAGGAGAAGCCGAATCAACTACCATATGCACATTTTAAGAAAGAACAGAATATAAACCCTGATATCACAGAAGTTCAAAGAGGTTTTAAAATTATGCTGCTGTTAGAATGGTCATTGGGTATTAGGAGAATGTGAGCCAAGCGCCAATCAGAAATTCATTCCAACTAGCAGCTTGTTCAGATTATCAGATCAAACTGAAGTTATATTGAAATTCAATGTGTTTAACAGTTGCATTAACACAATTATTAGAAGGTGTTATTAAAAATCATATATTTCATTTCAGGGTTGTAAAATCATTGGCAGCAATTGCCGGAGTTGTTAAGTTTATGACTGTGATTGACCATTTCAGAGTAGATCAAAGATTAATAATAAAGCTCATCAGAAGGCTGGATTGAGCCATGAAATTGTACCTAGATAATGGTAATGATTAGCAGTGACATAGGGCACCAGGTCTATCAGTTGTGATAAGACAGCAGTTTTTATGAACACTGTTAGTACTCAGATATTTTGCCTGAGAAACTGGAGAAATCACTGGACATGCACAAAGCCTTGTAAAGATAACCTCACTGCACCAAAATCATTAGATAATCTAATTTGCAGTTAGATAATCAAATAGATAATCTAATTTGCAGTTTCAGTTCTACTCTGGAACTGTCATGTTCAAACAAAATGTGCAGAATAAATACAAGTGGAATACATATGCTCATAGTTCAGCACGCGCTGCCCAATAAATGTACCTTTCTTGTTTAAACTAAACAGCTCAATGGTTTGGAAAGCGTTTCAGTAGACTTAGTGTTATACATTAGTCAGAGAGGTCTCACGCCCAACAAGGAGACAAGCATGGCACCATTGCCACTTCCTCTAGCATAGAAAACCAAAACCAAAGCCAAACCGAATCCCAAAAATAAAAAAAAACCCAACCAACCAACAAAACACGCATACCCCCCTCCCCCCCCAAAAAAAAGCCACCAAAAAACCCCCAACAGAACACCACAATAAAACCCAAACTATTTCCTTACAGAATTTTATAAAGGAGCAAATAAACAGAAATCATCCCTCTGACTAGACTGGGAACAACCTTTGTCATCACGTACAGCAGAACAACACGTTGCAGTGCATTATAGTGAACTGATTGTCTTCTTGTTGGATGTAGCGGCTAAAACAGGCACAAAGTACCAGGTTTTATTGTCCTGGTGCATGTTAATGGATCCTAGCTGCTTCTCTGGAAGGCACAGTGTCTTTTTCCCTGCTTCTCAGTCCTCCCTTCCTCAATCCTCCTCCCCCAAACTGAGGCACCAAGATGAGTTTCCACAAATAGCCAGATAGGCTCCTTCCTGCCAAGAGAGTCATTAAAAAGGATAAATGTCTGCACTTACACATGCTGCTTGTTCTGGGAACACAAGATTTGCCAGTACGTAAGAGTGAATGGAAAGACTGAGATAACATTATGGGAAATATTAGTCTTCTTTTGTTATATACATTTAAAACCAGATGACTTTTCCATTACTTCATAGCTGTATCTGAACTTCTCCTTGTCACCCCATGTCTTTAATGTTTGTCCAGAAATTTTTCTATTTTGGTCAAAAAAAAAAAAAAAAAAGAGGGAAGCAGAAGCCACATGTTTGTTGCTAGCAAACACTTCTGTCACTTACATCTCAAGCATAAAGAACAGCCAAGCCAGATGGCGCAGTTTTTAAAGGTGCTGAGCTTGGAAGTAGTTTCCATTCACTTCAAAGTAACTTCCAGATACTTAGTGTACTTCACGCATTTAGATCAAGAGCTACACTCACTGCTTGAGTATGGAGATTTGCATATTCACAGTATAGTCAATGAGACTGTGCAGCAATTTTACAAGTCCTTCTCCTCTGGATGGCTAGCAATGATTGTAAGACAATCAGAGTACATGGCTTTTCACATTGTAAGACAATAAACTTGGTATTTATGTAACAGCCAGGGTACAGGGAAATACATAACAGGGAAAAAATGTGCGGTTATAGATCATTATGGTAAATGTACAGCAGTCTGGAGAATACAATTCCATTTCAGTATAAACATCCAGTGGGCACTTAGTTTCATCATAACCTATAAAGTATATTTTTTCCACCCCAAATTATATTAATTTTGGCAGAAAAAGAGGCATTAACTTCCACCTCAGGCTGTCAGAACTTTTTTTTTTTTAAAATCAAACAATTTTCTTCTATGATGAGTCACAAGAGAGAAATCTGGAAATATACAAGGCCAAGTATGAGTTAACTTACGCCCTTTTCAACCCCATTAACTACAGTGGTACTGGCCAGAGTTGTGAGTTAACTTGGAATTTGGCCTATGGAAGGAGCTCTGTTTCCAACATGTTTTTCTTTTTTATTTTTACTGTGAATGTTACAGCATTTTTAGACCATATTTCTTTACCTGAGAAATATTTGAAAGATGCAATTTAATTGAGGGCATAAGCCAGAAATGACCCAATTTATTTCATTTAGATCCTGGGATTCAAAATAATATGCATATATCTAAAAATGAGCCAACATTCTCTTTCAAAAATGTCTTTATTAAATTATGCTATATTAACTTGAGGCTGTCACAAGCAGGAATGTTGTGAGACTCATAAACAGTCTTTCTCAGATATGTCTTGTTGAAACACTCAAATACAAGCAGAAGGTTTTCTCTCTGTAGGAGGCACATGCAGCTAATCTATCTCCTAATTCAGCCCAAGTAGCGTGGTGAAAAGCCCACATCCAAGTTTTCACAAACATCCCCTCACTAAGAAGCGTGAGCTAACTGTGCCTGTCTGTTCATGATGTTCACATTTGCTGTTTCCATAGGATTCCACAGAAACCCCACATGCCATTTATACAGCATGACTTCTGTCTTGTCCTTTAGTTTATTTGCTGTAGCCCAGAGCTAAGGAAGCAACAGCAACATCCTGAGGAAGAAAATGTCATTCCCAGTGGAATGAGACTTTTTAAAACACATATTCTGAACTGGTTTTGACCACTACTGATGTTATTAATATATAGAACATTAAAATATTCTGGGAGATTTTATGATTAAAACTCTGAGATCTGACTGTCAGATCTCAAGAGTATTTCAAGAACCTCTTCAGGTTTTCACAAATGTGTCAATTTCTGTATGAAGTAACCCTACGTCAATCTAAGATGAAATTCCAGAACTCACCTGCTCTTTCAATTTTTCTTCTCCAGAAATTAACAGAGCTACAGATATGAATTGCTAAAAAACCCCCCATTGCATACTGCAGACGAGGTGTGTCAAGATTTGTGTGGCCATTTGCTTTTCAGCTAGCAATCTAGGAGATCTGTAAACCTACTGCTGTCTATTCTGAACCTTTGCAAAGAAGGACATTTTTAATCCATTGTTTCTTCTTGATCCAGTTTCTTCTACTGTTCCTTGGAGTTGGGCCCACTAAAAATATAGAGTGCTTTTCCCTTTTCCTGAGGGTTTCTCTGAGTTTACAATCCTGTTGTGTTATTAATCAGCACATTCCTTTGGTTTAAATAATCTTTATACTGCCTTCAGTATTTTGAAGGTTGTGGTGAGAATTTCATTAATCATATATCCTCTAACAAATGCCTACACAAATGACTTTATAATATCATTGAAATTAGCTGACAGCTAGTAGCATAAATAGATCAAATGTGGGATTAACTGAAAATAGATTTGAGACCTAAGTTTTACAACTGTTTAAGTCATCTTAGTTACTCAGGACAGAGATTCTTAAACAATTTGTTCTTCTGTGTATGTAATATGCATACCTAGTATTTCCTTTGAAAGTTTTTTACAGATTCCAGGTTTTTGCTGTTGACTCCATACAGCTCAGCATGTATGTGAAGAAGGACATTGCATATTGTACATTGTACATGTCAAATTATTTGGAGAAACATGCTGTTTCAAACGTATAATTTGCAAATGCTTCCTGTAGAAATATTTGATATACAGATGACATGATTTTGAGGAACAGTATTCAATTCTGCTTCTGGAAATTACCCAGGTGTGAAAAAAAAAATTAAATACTCCAAGTCTCTGTGAGTGCACAAAAATATGTGAAGAAATCTTTGTTTCTAGCTTAAGAGTTCCTGGGTTTACAGATACACATAGTAGAGAAGATCTCTTCCTAAGCATTTACTTCTTCACAGGTCTTCAAAATGTCTTAATATTTTTCAAAAATTAAAATTTAAAATAGTGTAGTCTCTCGCCTGCTGTACTATGTTTAACCACCCTAAACACAGTTTGTTCTACTATCAGAAAATCCTGAGGTGTACAGTTTTTCTCTTTTAGATACCTTACATGAGAAAAGACCAAAGGAAAAAAGAAGTTTGGTGGATACCAAACTTCAGCCTTCTGGCTGAAGGACAGAATTTTACCTGAGAAGAATGAGTATGTTAAACAGAAAGAAAAATGTGTAAAAAGTTGTTTGAATATATTTTCACTTTTAAGAGTGGATTACTACAAATCATGCTAGGAAAAGAGTTGTTACTGTTATTGCCTTCAGGCTTATATGGAGACAAAGGGAAAAACCTGCCTCAAAAGTTGCTTGAGCAATAGGTCCAGTGGTGCGTTTTCTTTATATATGATGCACATCATCATTTTAGAGCATAACATCAGTAAAAGGAAGCTGAATCTATGCTGTAAAATGGATGTATGAAACTTTTCTTGAAAATTTTGAAAACAAAAAAGTAATCAAAACAAAAGTGCCTTACCAGTAAGGCTCACTGGTAATTTTGCTGCTGCTCAATATTGTGGAAAGGCAATCCATTATATCTCAGATTAGACAGTTTGGCTGCAGCAACGTGGGATTTCCCAGTGGTCTTCAATTTGTACTCCATCAGGAGTAATCTGTCAGCAAGTTCTTTATGGCAATGAATCAGAGGAACACCCTTCTGCCAATAAAAGGCATACTGGTGTTGAAATGCAAAGATTTTTCTGAGATGAGAAAAGCAATTCAGATAAACCCACTTATAGAGGAAAAATCAGTCTGGTGTAATGAGCCCACACAAGGTCCCACAGTGCAATTAAACCTCACTTGAATGAAATTTTAGTATGCATTCCCTGTGCAGTTGGGGTAGGAACGATTCTGTTACAGTCAAAGGCAAAGTGCAGAGAAGTCAAAGGTCCACAGAAAGCAAATGAAAATAAACCAAAAGAAAATCAGATTCTGTGAGTCTTTGTTTGGCTGTCCAGACTTTCTCCCCAGACATTTCTGTACAGCCATGAAAGTTCAGGGAACCTGGCTCATGAGGGCAATTTTTTAAGCCCAGTAAAAAAGTCAAAACTAGCTTCCTATAACCACTTAATCATGCAATAAATGAGCTGAAGAACACAGCAATACCAATATGAAATCACATATATGTTTATTACCATAATGCAAAATGTATGCAAGATATAATTCTGTGAATAAAAAAATGATTAAAAAAGTAAAAATAAACAGTTTTAAAGAAGTAAAAGTATGGATTATTCTATAGAAACACTAAGAGGCAAATTTCTTACTGGGACAAAATTTTACATATTTAAGTTCTGCAAGTAAGTTTCAAGATTTTGAGTACCTGCAAGTGAGAAGCTATAAATATAAAATAAAACGCAAGAAACAACCAGGATGCCATACGCATCTTTTATTGTCTTAATGAATAAGATATCTGAAGTTACATAAGCTAACTACATATGACTTGCAAGGGGTGTCCAAATAGGCTATGGAATCTCCTCAGAGACAATTAACAGCAGATGGTCATGAGCAACCTGAACTTGTATTTATTTAGATCTGACCTGAGCACAGACAAGGCTTGATGAGCTTCAGGGATCCCTTCAATCCTAAATACTCAGTCAACTTGATCATCTGAGGAGCTGGGCTCAAAGAGTTGTAGTAAATGTGTTAATATCTGGCTGTTTGCTAGGCACATTGTTCCGCAGGATTCAATTTTAGGGTCAGTTCTCACCAATGTTTTCATCAGTGACCTGGACATATGTGTTGAGTGTACAATAAGTAAGTTGCAAATGATATTAAATTAGGAGGAATCATTGGTCAAAAGTTTAAACCACATTCTGGTGTGCATTAAGTACAATATAGCTAACTGGTTAAAAGAAGTGATTGTCCCATTATATTCAGCATTGATGAGACTTCATCTCAAGTACTGTGTGCAGTTTTGGCCTACACAGCATCAGGATATCAAAATATCAGTATGTGTCCAAAGGAGGACAAATGTGCCAGAGACCATGACTTGTGAGGAGCAGCTAAGAATACTGTGTTCAGCTTAGCGAATGGGAAGAAGTTCTTCACTGAGAGAGTGGTCAAGCACTGGAACGAACTAGGGTCCCAAACCTCTTGGTGTTTAAGAAGCGTTTGGAAAATGCTTTTAGATGCATGGTTTATATTTTAGGTTCCCCTGTATGGAGTCAGGAGCTGGACTCAATGATCCTCCTGGGCCCCTTCCAGCTCAGGGTAATCTGTGACTCTACAGTTCTATGATTTTCTGGTCGATGATAAAACTGGACATGACCCTGCAGTTTGTGCTCACAGCCCAGAAAGCCAATCATATACCGAGCTGCACCAAAAGGAATGTGACCAGCAGGTCGAAGGTGATCCTGTCCCTCTACTCTGCTCTCGTGAGACCCCACTTGGGGTACTGTGTGCAGTTCTGGTGCTCTCAACATAAGAAGGATATAAAGTTGTTGGAGCAGGTCCAGAGGACAGCCACAAGTATGATCAGGGGACTGGAGCGTCTCCTGTATGAAGACAGACTGAGAAAGTTGGGGCTGTTCATCCTGGAGAAGAGAAGGCTGCGTGGAAACCTCATAGCAGCCCACACCGTAGCAGTAGCATCTGAAGGGGACCTGCAAGGATGCTAGAGAGAGACTCTTCATCAGGGACCATAGTGATAGGACAAGGGGTAATGGTTTAAACTTAAACAGGGGAGATTTAGGTTAGATATAAGGAAGAAGTTCTTTACTATGAGTGTGATGAGACCCTGGTACAGGTTGCCCAAAGAAGTGGTAAATGTTCCATCCCCGGCAGTGTTCAAGGCCTGATTGGACAGAGCCTTGGGTGACATGGTTTAGTGTGAGGTGTCCCTGCCCATGGCAGGAGGGTTGGAACTAGATCATCTTAAGGTTCTTTCCAGCCCTAACTATCCTATGATTCTACGATTCTATTATTCTGTTCTGTTTTCAGGCTGTTATTTCACACTCTGCCTGTAGAATATTTTGATTTAACTTAGCCTCTGTCCTGGGTTCAGCAGTAGCAGTCATTTTTTTCTCTTTCTTAGTAGCTGGTGCAGCGCTGTGTTTCTGACTTTCA
>WYDI02011510.1:0-17621 GCA_009867235.2 Psittacus erithacus
TCAAGGCCAGGTTGGACACAGGGGCTTGGAGCAAGCTGCTCTAGTGGAAGGTGTCCCTGCCCGTGGCAGGGGTTGGGTCTGGATGAGCTTTAAGGTCCTTTCCCTCCCCTAACTATTTTCTGATGATTCTATGATTCAACAGCGGCTGAGAATCCGCATCAATAGAGCAGCAGTGCTGTTCTCAGCCCCTTGCTCTGGCACTTGGGAGAGCGGAGACATCCGTGTGACCAACTGTAAGGAAGCCTGAGAAACCATCACCTTGATGCTCACTTGCTGCCCAGGTTTGCCCAGCTGTCCTCATGGAGAGCCTGTGTGCTGCTGTAGAACTAGCAAGCAACATGGCAAACAGAAAACACCAACCAGGAAGCTTGTGCTTTCTTAAACAGCAGAACAGATCCTACCCTGAAAACATAACCTTTAAGAAGAGGTACTCAGGCTATGCACATCTCTCAAGCCAGCATATCACAGAATCAAGGACTGGTTTGTATTGGAAGAAACCTCAAAGCTCATCCAGTTCTAACCCCCTGCTATGTGCAGGGACACCTTCCACTAAGGCAGGTTGCTCCACCTCCACATCCTGAAGGAGAGATGGATAACTGTATGGAAAAGTGAAGAAAACAACAGGTAAACTACAGGTTTCCCCCATGCTGGTTGTATGCATCTGTCAATCCAAGCAGCGCCTGACGCCTGTGATCAGAAAGAAGCTGATACCTGTTTGTGCCAAGCTGATTGAGCATCGCAGTATGGAAACTCAAACAGCCGGTGCCAAAACAGCATTCCCAGGGGAGAGCCAGCTATGCCATGCACCTGGGGAGATCAGGAAGGCAGCAAGAGAAAATACCTCCTGGCTGCAGCAGCAAACCAGCATAGCCTCTGCTAAGCACAAGACTGACCAAGGAGAAACATGGGTCATGGACTGTTTCCAGTGGTGCACTTGAGATGCATTTACTGTATCTGAACATGAAGCTGTGGCCTCCCAAGGCTGCACACGCTGCTCACTGTGATGGGCTGCCATGCTGTGTGACTGAGCACAAGGTACTTGTGTTCTTCTGCTTCAAACCAGCTGCCAGAGTGAAATGAAACACGGGTGTCTGACGTTTGGGAGGCTCAGGAGCATGGCTCCAAGTGGCTGGAGAGGGATGGCAGCAGCACAGCTGAGTTTTTGAAGCGTGGCTCCAAAAAGCAAATCTCAGAAGACACCCTCACAACCCTATTCCATTCAGGAGATGAAAAAGAATCATCCCAAAGTGGACATGGAAGTGTGCAAGCCCCAAACATCTCTACAACAGGAGTATTGCCATCACCCCAGGAGACCTGCAAGATTACCTTACAGCTGACACCCAGTAGCTCCATGTGGCTTGATATAAAGCAGCAAAGCGCAGGTTACACACTTTGTTTACAAGAAAATTAATCTTAAACAAAGTGGAGTGAAATCCTGGATCTGGGAATCACGTTTTTCTAAATCCCCACAATTTAAACTCGCTCTTTTGCCAAACTGTGATTGAAAATCACTGCTCAGACCCCCAAGGGTTCACAACCCGCTTCCCAAACACAGCACTGCGGTATTTGGATGGAGTCAGAGCATTTCTAACACCACGCAGGGTAGAAGCTAGAGGCAAACAAACAAAGCACGGAACTACACCAACTTGAGAGGAGGAGTGCACCAAAAATTCAAAGCACAAACATTTTGTGACCATTACCAGCAGTGTCCTTACCAAGCATGGAATGCTTTCCTAGAAACTGGCTACTTTTAGGGCACGGTCTATCCCGCTGCGGTATGTTGGTTGGCTCACTGTTGCTGATTCCAGTATTTTCCCCCTTTCTTCTGCTCTTCTACCTCCTTCCTTCCTCTCCCACTTCTCCAGATGTGTTTGCACTGAAGGAAAGCTGTCCCCTTTGGCTCTGCAGGGCAGCTTCCAGCCCTGCCTACACTCAGCAGCGCTTGCATCCCGGCATTTCTTAGTCCTGTACTTCTTGTTCAGCACTGCAATGCTTTGGCTATGTGCCTTATGAACGGATTAAACAAACAAATAGGTAAGAGGCATTTTAACTCAGTGTGCTTAAGAACTTCCCAGAGTGGGAGTAAAGGAACTGGAGATTCCCCAGGAAACTGCTCCTTATGCAGAGTATGGCCAGATTCTCTCCGTGACATCGCGGAGAGGAAGCGTGCACTCTTGGCACCTCAGTACAGGCAATCCATGACCAACCCACAAAACCACCACAGCAAGACGGGAATTGCATTGCAATCTGCTTATCTTCCCAAGTCCAGCTGCTGCTCTGGAGCCTGAGAGGCCTTTTCGGAAGGAGTTAAAGCAGCATTCTTCCTTACTGGCATCTGACGCCTCTTCTTTCCTGGAGCAAGAGCAGCTCGCTGTTCCCCTGGGAGAATGGTGGAGCACCTCCTTTGGCTCTCACTGAGTGCTCTGCAACTTCCCGTATCATAAACCGGTTGCGTAACACAAATCTGCTCTGTGCAAAACCTCTCGAGCACCGAGCTTCAGAGGAGCCAATGTTGTTTCTCCTCATCCTTCTGTGAGATCTGCTTTCCATATGTCTCTGCTGATGCGCTTGCCTTCTTCACGACTGTGAAAGACCATTCTTCCTCTCCGCTGATCCTCTCCCTGCCTCAGCCCCCTCCCAGCTGCACATGGATGGGTATTAAATCATCAGGTTTGCTTTCTCAGCACTTCTCTTTCCTAGTAAAGATATAACACCATGGCTACGTGTTGTCTCCAACTTCTGCTTGGCCAGTGCACCGCTGTACCAAAGACAGAAGCCGTGGTAGGATGGGAATTCCCTTTGTATTTCTCAGGCCTAAGCTCATCTATTACCATGCAACAACTAGCAAGAGAAAAAGCTCAGTTTCAGAACTAAGCTACAAGTAATTTACTACCAACTTCCCAAACTCCCTCTTTACCATGTACTGCATGAGAAGAACAAAACAGTTGAGTGCATCTGCTCTGGATTTCTCTTGCAAACCTCTCACAGCTGCAAATCCTTTACAGCGTGATTTTTACTTAGCAAAGCACCTGCTTTTCACCCCAAGCACTATCTTCCCTCTGACAAATATCTTTTTGCAGCCTGGAACTTTATATTGTTGAGCCATGGGCAAATTCATTATCTCCAGATGCTCTAGTCACGGCAATATTACATGATTGCCATTTCTCTTTCTCTTCCTCAGCTGCTGCCATGATCCACATTGCCACTAGCTTTCACAAGCGGCCTCCATCACTTTATGTAGCCCATAGAGTCACTAATCTTACAATTATCCCAAAATATAGATAGATATATAGATGGATAGATAGATAGATAGATAGATATCTGACATCTTCTGCAACTTCAGACTTCTCTATTAAACAGCCAGCTCTGGCCTTCCTACAGGACCCTATTCCTCAGCCTTCAGAGAAGAGCCATTGGTCCCTGCCCCCTATTCATGCCTTTGCATCGCAGCAGCCAGGTGAGCACCTTCCCTGCTTCCCACTCTGCAGGTCTTGCAAATCCAGCTCTGCTGCCATCACAGGATGTTCCCCCCCCAGCTGCTGCATCATGTCCCATCCCATCCCTTTGTCTGGGGTCCTTTTCTCCAGGGCACCTGAAGGTTCTCCCATGACTTTCCACCACTTCCAGCTGGAAGTGCCCTCCTCTTTCATTGTCAGAGATGCAAAAGCCTCGGCTTATTTCCCTTTCTGCTTTAATCACTTCTAACTCCGAAGCACTTTCTCTGTTTCAGGACACCCATACGTTCTTTCCAGCCACCTTCCAGCTCTCTGAACACCTGCAGATTTCATACTAATACTCCAGACTGTGTGTAGGTCATAGAATAGAAGGGAATGGAATGGTTTGTGCTGGAAGGGACCTTAAATCCAGCTCCAACCCCCTGCCACGGGCAGGGACACCTTCCACTAGAGCAGCTTGCTCCAAGCCCCTGTGTCCAACCTGGCCTTGAGCACTGCCAGGGATGGGGCAGCCACAGCTTCTCTGAGCACCCTGTGTCAGTGTCTCACCATCTCTTCTGCATCAGAGCACAGTGTGTCCATATATACGGATAATTTTCATTTTCTGAGTTATTACTTTTCTAAGGAGCTTCTCAGTGAGCTGCTCAGAGCAGCCCATTGATAGGAGCAGAGCCCAGCCTGACACATCACAGTTTTAGGCTGAATAAAGCAAAAACATGGTAAGTTGCCTAATCAGAATGAGAATGGGAATATTATGATTTCATATAAAACTGAAACATCAGGAATGAAGAAAATAGAAACATTCAACACTACATGCAGAAAGAAACCACTTTGAAATGGCAAACCTCCAAACCAGAACAATAGCTCTTAACACACAGCCAGCACTGCAGTACAAACCCAGGCTGACCATGAAAACTAGCAGAAAACTAAGCAGTCAACATCAGCGCTGATCAGTTATATGCTTAAAAGCAGTTTGAGCTTTAATAATTCAAGAGGATTTAATTTGCTGGTAGTAAGAAAGGTGGATTTTCTCTTTTGTTTTCCAAAGCATGACGTGGATGGATATCCTATCTCTGTAAAGTATACCCCAATTGGTAGCAAGTGCCGGGCATGGCTCCAAACACACACAAGATCTAACACACGTCATATGAAACCAAGCAGCGCTCATGGTGTTTGTTTTACCCCTAAGCCCTCCATTAGAATTTTCCTTCAGATATTTCCTGTTGCAACCTTGCAAATGTTTGGTGGAATCCCTTTACAGGGCTTGCTTCAGCCCGTTAATAACAGTCCCAGTGGTAATGACCCAACTCGTGACCATACAGAGGGAAAACAGCGCTTCATGAAATATTGATGCACACTTGGAGATGCGACAATTATCTCCAGAGGTCCTCGGTAAAATCTGAAAGCAAATAAGTAGCAAACATTGCCTGCACTCATTAAAATACTGCGAACCAGAAAGAAACCCACTCGTTATCCATTTGACAAATACAACCTATTATTTTTAATAATGCACAGGTATTTAACGCATGGTATTTGCAGCTTCTCTTGCTTAAAGAAACCATTGGGTTTGGAGATCTGATTTTAAGAAGTGTAATAGAAGTAAGTTATGTGGAGCTGGGTGCTTTTGCAGGAGAGGGTAAAATCCTTCTTCTCCTGAAATCAGTGACAATACTACTATTTTCCTGATGGAAGTAAAACTGCTCTATTTTGGAAGCTGCTTGTCCAGAAAGATATTCCCCAAAAATTAGAAATATTAATTTAATTGGCCTTTCTCATGCAAGCTTCAGAGGGAGAAAACCAGACTAAAAAAGAACACAGGGCTGCTAGGCCACAAGATAGATCACAGAATCCCAGCCTCGTTTGTGTGGAAGGGACCTTAAAGCTCATCCAGTTCCAACCCCTGCCACGAGCAGGGCCACCTTCCACTAGAGCAGCTTGCTCCAAGCCCCTGTGTCCAACCTGGCCTTGAACACTGCCAGGGATGGGGCAGCAGTATATATCTCTGTATCTTGCTTATCATACACCAGTGAGATGATACACCAGCTCTCATCTCTGGCCAGAGCACAGCATGGGAGATGTCACACTGCTACTCAAGAGCTCTTAGGATAACAGCAAACACAGAGAGCACCTTCCCCTGCTGAATAAATATAAACCATAAGGGGAAATCTTTCAATGCAGGGGGGCTATAGGGACGCTGGGGATGGACTCTTCATTAGGGATTGTAGTGATAGGACAAAGGGTAACGGGTTCAAACGTAAACAGTGGAAGTTTAGATTGGATATAAGGAAGAAGTTCTTTACTGTGAGGGTGGTGAGGCACTGGTATGGGTTGCCCAGGGAAGTTGTGAATGTTCCATCCCTGGCGGTGTTCAGGGCCAGGTTGGACAGAGCCTTGGGTGACATGGTTTAGTGTGAGGTGTCCCTGCCCATGGCGGGGGGGTTGGAACTGGATGATCTTAAGGTCCTTTCCAACCCTAACTGTTCTATGATTCTATGACAAGTTGCTTGGCATTGCATTACATTGCAATCATGGGTGTTATTATAGTAATTTTGGTTTACTGGACCTTTCAACCCTGACTGTGGATGAAACAGAACCACAACAGCTGCAAACAAAAATGAAATGGAAATGTAAGATTCTTAAGCCAAAATGTTTCAGCTGTAAGAGAACAATCACTCTTCTGCAGGTCCACTCAACACGAGCAGGAATTCTTAGACATGAAAGCTGGGGATCAACAGGAACTGTGACTGCTGGCAAGGTGGGATAAATGGAGTTACATTTTGGCTTTCCTGATTACTTCAGTGTCCCCACAGAGTGGTCTAGCTATTGAGAAGCTCTCTGCTGTCCACACTGAATACACTCTTTTATCTTTTGTAATAAATACTAATCAGGATTCCTTTTATTGACAAACCGAAATGCATGCACTTGCATGAACTACTGTGCTTTCTGAATATTAATTTTAAACTTCATAATAAAGCATTCAGAGGAAGGCAGAGAACACAGCAAGTGACTGCGTGTGACATTTCCTTTCCTGTTTTTATTCACTCTGCGGGTGTCGGACTCCAGTAAGAGGCTGGACCATCATAATCAAAGGCTGATAATCTATAGGGGCAGCAAAGGAGTGTGTAGGAGGCAGCTTGAAACCACTCAGGGATTTGCAGTGTTAGAACAAGCGTCAGAAAACGTGTTAGGGTTAAGAAGACCAGTGAGGAAGTCAAGGGGTCATCATCAGGTTCTTGCATCCCACCACCCTATGACTCCCAGTGCGGCTCCTTGGCATGGAGGGAACCCACCCATAGATACCACCTTCACATCTGGAAAGTATTCCAATTTTTATCAGTTTTTATCCTCTTTTTCTACCTTTTTTCATTGAGAATATGTCCCAGGTTATTTCTTATCATTGGGTTTGCTGTCTAAGCAAAGTCCTGTTTGCTTATTTACTTGCCAAGTCGCTACAACCACTTAGGAAATAATAAATTGCTTGATAATCAAAACAAGTCACTTCTGGCACACACTGAAGACTCTGCAGAAGTACTGATCCAAATGGGTAATGGCAAATTCATTATATTTTTGAGAGCTTTTCTCCCTGTTTTCATGTGTATATATATCTACATATATAAATCAATCACGAGAATGCCATCTTGGCTGTTGATACCAGTATTTACCAGGAATCTCCACTGGTCCAACTGTTCAGGTAAGCTGTGATGGTTTCCTTCTTACAGCGACAACCTGCATATCTTCAATTACAGAGACTAAACCACCCTACCACTTTTGGGAGCTGCAGGAGGAGTACTATACTCTCACTATTCTCCCAGCCCCTTCTTGGCTTCTCTGCTTCCATATGCAAGTATCAACAGGGCAAAAGGCCCGTTGCCTTCAACCATCCTATGTTTGGTGGTTGAGATGCACCACCCCCAGGGCCTAGGGTGCTCCCAGGAGGGAATACCATAGGAGGGAACAGACCACAAGCCTCTACCACTGACCCCAGTGTTGGCACTGGTTGTTCAAATGGGGAGCACCCTGCTCATGAAGCTGGCAGTGGGGTCTGCAGGTACTCCTTGCAAACAGAAAATGAAATCTATGCTTGATGAAGGTCTTCCCAATTACCTGAGACCTGGAAAGACTTCCACCTGGAAAGGGACATAGGATGGCCTCACACAGGCCATGTTATGTTGCGCCATGGGACCCACGTTTAAGCCGATTGTGGCCTCGACACCCTTTACACTGGGGGAGAGGGTGGAGGAAGGAAAGCCAGGCACTAATCTGCTCCATCTGCTCTGGAGCAGCTAATTGGATTGTGAGTGCAGAAGGCAAGGCCATGGACACAGTGGTCACAGTCACACCGGGCAGGAACAGGCACTCAGAAACCTATTTGGCTAAATAAGTGTGCTCTAGTGCACAGGGTGAGGGTCCC
Organism: Psittacus erithacus; assembly: GCA_009867235.2. Classification (NCBI taxonomy): domain Eukaryota; kingdom Metazoa; phylum Chordata; class Aves; order Psittaciformes; family Psittacidae; genus Psittacus; species Psittacus erithacus. Next base: position 7,867 of record WYDI02011510.1, read on the forward strand.
ACCATGCTGCCAAACACTGCTCTGCCCAAACCCTTCCTGAGACCTCTACTGCAGAGATGGAACTAAACACTGGAAAAATAACAAACGTAAATCCCATCCCTAGAAGTTACGTTTCATCTTTAGCAAAACACTAGAAAGAGCAGACAGAAGAGATTAAAACTGAGTTTTCTCTACCTAAAGCCAGCGGAATGCTTGCAACGTCAGGTTTCATTTAGGTGCAAAAGTCAAAAGCTCGTCTGCCAGTTGCTATATATAAACCTCACTAATATACGTCCTACGTCTGCAACATTTGTTCTGCATCAGTGGCTTAATGATGTTGGTCTTGTGCTTTTTAAGGATTCAACTCAGCACCTACTTGGCTTTTAAAAGTAACAGACAATTCAGTTGTGCAGCGTTTCCATCAAACTGCTCGGGAATGTAATGCTATGAGAAAGACAAGGAGAAGGAACATAAAAAATGCTTAATACAACAATGATCAGAAACCCTGAATTCCTTTTCCCCCCTCCATGAACACCAAGTTTGTAGCTATGGAAACTACTTATGAGAAAGCTAGAAAAACCCATCAGCAAATATAGTCAGAGAATAATCAGGATATATGAAAGTCCTAACAATGATAGAGAACTACAGGCACAGGGTAAAAGGGAAGTGTAAATTGAAGATGACAACACTTGTGCCTCTGACAACTTGTTCTCCTCCAACAGGCCAAATTAAATTTTATTGCCACGGCACTAAAGTCAATGAATTGCAACTGGAATGAGTTTGACACTTTATATTGCTTTTGATAAAACCATTATAAAAGGCGTATTTCAACCTTTAAAAAGGTATTTTAAAAGCTTATTCTCTGCACTCAGTGAATGCTGTGTGCATATTGGCCAAGATAGTAGATATTTTATTCAGGTGGTTTTCAGCATCTCTCTCTCGTGCTCTGTTTCTCATCCATTTACCCTACTAATGCAAGCATTTCTGATTACTTCAGCTCTAAGATCCACACGGGATACATATCCACAAATTCATCTGCCCACTGAGGCTGATGAGTCCTTGTGAGCCTTCCAAACGCTTTCCCAATTTCCCTGTATTTCCAGCTAGCATCCTTATTATTTTGGATACTAATCTGCATCTTGCAGACAATACAGTGACCATCAGGACAACAGACACTAGCAAGGCGCATTAGCTTATTTCCAATCAAGTATTTTTGTACGGAAGTTGCAATCCCACTGAAAATCATTAATCTGGGGTTTTGCTACCGCACGCAGGGAAGACTTATTTTACCTGGCGCTGGGAATTGCTCCAAGGACTTGCTATGGTCTGTCAGGTCAATGTGCAAATTAGATCAGATTTATTCAGTACACGGAGCTTCCTTTGGTGCTGTTTCAGTCTGGATTGTTAATTGAGCTGCCTTACATGTATATACATCGTGATTACATGCTGCAGTCTGGACAGGGAACATAGTGAAGAAATCCTGAAGTTGATTTCTGAACTGTCTGCTATGTGGTACATTGGGCAAGGAATAAACCAGCATCAACAAATGCTCACGAAATGTATACTGTGTTTGAAATGTCACCACTAAACTCTCTCTGCCCATAGAAAGCAATGACAGTTTCAATGCAGTACTCATAGAATAATGGGCATATGCTGCAATTTTAACCAACTTTGATGGGGCTCTTTTAACTATCCGTGAGCAATCATCAGACCTTTTGTTCTTACTACACTCTCTCCTCTTTGGGGACTGCCCACATGAAGAGCCTCAGCCTGCAACTGGTGTGCAGTTAACACAATTGTTATCAGTCACTCGGTGGAAAATAGCCATAAACAGAATCACAATCAAGTGTTAAATAGCATAAGCAGAGCTGAGCTAATCACAGTGAGAAGCATTTCTAGCAGGGCTCTAAGCTGATAAAAGGATGAGTCTCCTTCACACTGGTGAGAACTACTTGTCCAAGGAAGGCAGCTACCCTCAGCCTGGCTTTCCCTGGGCAGGAAAAGGTCGGGCTTTTTGCTAAACCTTACAATGAAGTAATTAGTCTTCTTCTTCCTTATGACACCTATCCAACTGTATGGGACATCCCTGTTCCTCATCCCCAGTGGGAAGCATCTCCCCTTTTGTGATCATTTGCTTTGATACCTTAATATGTAAACTACAGTTTGAAAGACCATCCAAGACACATATATTGCCATGAATCACCATTCCTCACTGGAGTTCCTAAAGCCCATCATCGGAAACAGAAGACCTGACAAACCCCTTGTTTGGGCTAAGTCTAGGCTAGCTATGAAAACATAAGGCTTTTCATCAGCCAACCCCTTTAAGACCGAAGCACTGGATTAAAAACCACATAAATCAAGTAATCTGATAAAACATTAGCAAACATAATTTGAAGGTGCAACATTTTGGAGGTGGAGTTCCTGTAATCTGCTCAGTGACCATTAGATGCAGTTTGCCCTCACCAGCTTTGCTGACCTGCACTATTTATTTCCCTGCATTACCACCCACTGCAGCACGAGGCTGGCCACAAACCCGCTCTGGCAGCAGGTGACATGGCTTTGTCAAGCAGAATTCACAGGGTTTTTTGCCTGCTTGTCACTAATATGACTCAGTGCATTCACTACCTGCGATGCCATGAAAGGCAAGGCTGCAGGAGCAGCCAGCTCTGAGAATGCTTCACCTTAGGAAGCCGTTCCTGACAGCTTCATGGACAAGGTCTTGATGATGCAAGGAGAGGCAGCTTTGCCAGAGCTGTGGTTGGGAGTTCCCAGGATGGGATGCTGGCTTAGCTATGGAGACGTCACTCTTGGCTTTTATACCCTGTTCACTCTGCCACCACAGCAATGAATTTAAGGTGCTCATCCACCCCCTTCTCTTCATACAACCCTGCAATTCCCAGGAAAGGCAAATTATCTAATTTATTCTTAATAATTATTTTATGAAACAAACAGAAGTTGCAGCAATGAATCTTGTTGCTGATTTTCCCTCATCTAACCATACCAAAGTGAGAGGCCCACAACGGGTGGCACATTCCTGTGTATCTAGCATCAGGAATACCAGGCAGGAGGAGACACCTTCCTCCTGAGTCCTCTGCCTTAACTCCAAAGTAAACAGCAGCAGTGCAGAATCCACATGGAGTGTCAAAGCTCAGCACAAAATCACAAATCAGAAACAACTCCCTGCAGAAAGACTACAATATCCCATCCAACAAGACTTTCAAAGTCAACAAAATGATCTATTTTCAACCCCTATCCATGTAACAAGCTTCAAAACATCACTGGACTGTAATATCCATTTTATAACCCTCTGCTGACTGCAAGACATTAACCTAGACCAACAGAAAATATTTGCAGCCATTTAGAGACTGAGTTTAATACTGAACTTGCTTTCACTTGTGACTCAAGTATCCATAGCCAAAGATACGGCCAGCAGAAGGCTCGTCGCTCCTAATAACGCATCCTGCCTCTTCCTCACAGTGAATACTGTTTTCCAGGATTTAGGCAAATTTCTGTCACCTGCTCAATGTTTTAAAAACATCTTAGTATATTTGTAATATCCCTTTATCACCTCCCGTGTAAGTGTGAACACTCCTTAGCAGTGATGCTCCTGAAAGAGCGATTCCTCAACACAGCTCAAACATCCACAAGCTGCCACGCCTTCCATTTTCAATACATATCCTTCCGTTTGCCTTGTGTCTTACCTTGGCTTCTACTTCTAAACTACAGTTTAACAGGAAGAAAACCTCTCAGGCAATTTGGAAAACAAAAAAAAAGGGCAAATAAATAAAAACGGAGACAATTTTACAGGTCCTACTTCAGCTAAACCTTTCAGGGACTTCAATGAGAAGATAATCTTTCTGTGATTATGGCCAAACCCTCTCGTTGCTTAGCAACACATAATTAAGGAATATGTTTTCAGATCCGCTTTGCAAGCTGGCCATTATCAGATGAAATTACTGGAGCAACAAATGTCATCCTCATGCAAATGAGTTGGTCGTAGGCAAGAAAAGAAAGGAGAGGGCTGAGGAGCAAGAAAGAGCTCAACAGCATGGAAACGCTGCTGGCTTCTTCTTGTTGAGCGCGGCAATTCTTTTAAAGGGAAGGGAGAATATCTTGGTTTTTAAAGAATAGAGTTTGCAGTTTATAGGAGAGACACGCAGAAGGAGGGGGCTGTTTCTCATGGTGGAGGAGGCTGCTCCCAAAACATGGTCCCTCGCCCCAGGGCTTTCACTCATGGGTCCTGACCAGCTCAATCAGACGTACTGCGAATAAATGGGCATATTTCTCTTCCCTGAATGAATTACACCAGTTCATTTTTTTCCAGGCTTTGGCAAATTGCTTATTAGAAAACACTGCCTGTATGTACTAATTTTGCATCTAATCCATGTCAACACAGAACGTGTTGCCTAATATTTAAGCATTTTTTAGAAATCAATACATTACACCAGCCACATAAAGGACACATAAGCATGAAAGAAACGGCATCTACTTCCTAGCTGTGTAATCATGGTGAGCCGCGGAAAGGCGTCTGCATTTTGACAACTTTATCATTTCCACTCACAATATCATGCTTTATTTAGATTCCTGTGGAATGGCATCACCAGTTTGGCACCGTCTCTATGCCTATAAATGGTATCCTTTTATTAAAGCTTTGTGCGTGTATGCTGGTACGGCACATTGTTCGGGATGTGCCTGCATGGGAGTTAAGCTGAACTGCGCAGGGAGAAAATTCCCTGCTCACAGAGTCACTACCAGGAAAAGCATATCAAGGGATTTCTTGCCACCTTTTTCCAATCAAGTCATGCCGCAAATGAATGGATTTGCCACATTTCCTCATACTTAGCAGTGTTTCTGGGTGTTAATTTCTGTCAGGCTCTGAGCGTTATCATCAATGGACATATCTGAAGTGGAGGAGCAGAGCCTACTCAGCTTATCCAGCTTTACATCTGAGCAGCCAAGTGCCTGAGCTCTTCTAGAAGGGGAAGGGAAGAGTAGGAGCCACCACTCATTTTTATTGTTCCAGTGCTTAATGACAGGCTTTTAGTTTTAAGCACAGGCCTATTACTTTAACAGCAATATCACTTCACTTACAGGCATCTCCAGAAGGAAATCAAGGGTTTTATTTCGTATGCCTGATAAAACAGCAAATTAATAATAAGAAGAAAAGACTTAGGTAATGGCCAAAGGTAAGTCGATTCTCAAATAACACCATTAGCTATCTGATGAATTTAGTCAAAACAATGCTAACCATTTCCTCGGAGGAACACATTTGTGCCTGATAACAGCGGTAAAAAGTCAATCTGCAGCAAACCCTGTAGTCCTAATGGCTCAGCCGGAGCAGTATCTAATCTCGTGTTCTCTACAAACAATGGGAATGGCAAGATTAACCCTGGAAGCATTATCTGAGGCACCGCTCGCTTTTAACTGAAGTTGGCTAAACAAAATATTTGGAATTCAACCACAGCATCTTTAGCTGCACAAAGCCAGCGTGGGCCTGTGAAGAAATCCCATTTGCCTTCTTTTCTGTATAGGAAAGTGTCTAATATTTAGGCATGAAACCCCAATATATTCAACTGGCTTTTAGAGCGGGTTAAAGTAAGCAACAACAACACAGTCCTAAACTACTCTATGGGCTAAGACCCTTCGGAAATTACTTGGTTCAGGCGTTGCCATGGTGGAGACGATGACGGGGGGCCCCGTCCGCCTGCTGAGCTTCGGATATGGGGAGAGCTGGGCAGGGAAAGCGGGTCCGGTGGGTGCCAAGTTGCTGTCTCCCACTGCTCCGGGCCGGCGGAGAAGCTGTGGGCTTCCATGAGGACTGGGTGCTGGCGACGCTGCCACTGTCCGCTCCCTCTTCATCAGCTCCATGGGCACGGTGTACGTGGTGGGATAGGCTGTTTTGGGGCTGGCGTGCGGGTTGCCCGTGGTCATGGGCATGCCGCCTGGAGCGGAGTAGGTGGAAGCTGGACGTGGGTGCGTGTTGCAAGGCAGGGGGGTGTTGTATCCAGAACCAGGGAGGAAGTGTGGCCCCTGAGGAGCCCTTGTTGAGGCAGGGTAGGTGGAGGTCTCCAGTAGATGCTGCGTTGGGGCGCTGGATGGCCGGCGGTGCATCTCTCCTGCTCTTGGCGAGAGCGGCTGTAGTGGAGGTGGGTGCTGTAAGGTGGAAGGACCATCAGGGGTGGGCCCAGAGCCGAGGGGCACCCCATAGTCCCCCGGCAGCTCGCTGCGGTGGCTGAAGCTGTTGGAGCGGGTCCTGGGGCGCAGCGCCCCGCTCCTGTGCTCCTGGCGCTGTATTTCTGCCTTGTAGTTGTGGGCGATGCGGGACAGCACACGAGCCTGCCCGAGGTTGGGAGCCACCGACTTGATGTCATTCTCCTCCATCATGGCCAGGAGGCTTGGCGAGTCGAAGCCCTGCTGCAGCAGGGCAGCAAAGGTGCTCTCTGAGACACCTTCTGCACGAAGCAATGCCACGAACTCGGGATCAAAGCTCCTCTTCCCTTCTGGTCCAGGGAAAGTGGGGGGCATCGGTGGATGGGAAGGGGTCACCGCTGCTGACTCGTAGCTGTCATAGGGCCCCTTGGCACCAGTGCTCTCCCTGCCTGGCCCATAGCTGCTGCCGGTGCTGCCTGCAGGATCCACCACAAGGCATGTTGGGGCAGCCTGCCTGCTCCCTGCCGGCTCGGATGGCCTCTCCGACCCATCACCATAAACCTGCCTTCCAGGGAAGACAGGAGGCTCTGCTGTGTACCGTGAGCCATGGGGCTCCGTGCCGTACCATGCTGGAGAAGCATCTCTGCTGCGCATCCGCTGCCCATCCAGACCCAGCTTGGGGTCCCGGTATAGGCGGGCAGCCTCCGGTGGGGCAGGCAGGCGCCCCGGGGGCTGCTCCCAGGACATCCGTGTGCCGGGCGCCCCATAGCTTGCCAATGGCCTGGTCACCATGTGGTCCCGATAGCAGCGGGGGTCCTTGGGTGACCTAGCTGCCAGGGACGGGTCACTATAGTAATCCTGGGGGGGCAAGGAGCCCCGGCCAGCCATGGCCGCCTGTCGGTCGCAGTAGGCGAAGTCGGGGACGGAGCCTTTCCTTAGGGGCCCTGGAGGGAAAGTGTTCTCCTGGTACGGGTACGCCTCTTGCTTCAGCTCCGCGCCGCCCTGCAAGGTGATATCGTTGGCTCGCGGCGGCTCGTACCAGCCACCCTCGCTGCCATAGGTCAGCGAGCTCCTCCGGCCCGGCAGACGTTGGTACTCGAAGGTGTTCTCACTCTCCCAGTTGCCTTCGTACCATCCGGCAGCATCCCAGCTCTGCGAGCGGCCGATGTTGGGGTGCTTGCTGGGGATGGGCATCGTCACGAGGCCGCTGGATCCCACCGGCAAGAAGAGGAAGCACCTTTTTTCTCAGCTCGTCTCCTCAGCGCATCAAAAGCAGAATGTGCTTTGCCTGAGCCCTCCCGGGACTTCACAAACCACCCCCCGGCGGTTTTGCCTTTCAAAGCGTTGCTTGAATTATTAATCCTTGGAAACCTTAGCAGGCATAGCTCTCGCTCCGGGTCGGAGGAGGCACAGACCCTTCCCGTGCGGTGCAGCCGCCGGAGAGGGCGGCCGCACTCAGCCCAGATGCTTTATCCTGTGCCGCTGGGGACGGCGCGCACATGGACAACTGGCCGAGCAGTGTGCGGGGATTAGGAGCTAAATAAAACTGCTAAAGCCCTCGCTCCATGTGACATCATTTTAGCCTGATGAAATCTCGCAGCCAGCAACCTCAATGCAATTTCTCCCTTGGGGAATGGGGTTTTTTTGTTATCATTTTACATGTTGTTTTGTTAACGTTTCAGTTGGAGCTTTCCTCGTGTGCTCGGGGCTCCCGGCTGCACCAGCACCCACCAGGAACCATCAGCGGGATGAGGAAATGTCCATGTATCCGCTCGTCCCCACGCATGTAAAAATATAAAGGAAAGCTTCAGTGCCAGCTCAATCTTAATCCACCCTGATGAAATGCTAATCCACTGCACACAGCTAAGGACAAATTAAACGGGAGCAAGCAGGCAGGCCTAAAAATAGGCTGGTGCAAGGCACTCAAGAACACAAGAATGATTAGAAGTTAGTTAGGGGTCTCTTTAACACTTTCATATTGGAATTTGCTTCAGAAAGGACTTCTTTTTTGTTGTAGTTTCAAATTAGCCGTATTAACTATGCTCCAGAAGGATTCCTTACATTAGTATCATAATACATAAATCCTTTCATCACCCCAGGACTGAAAATTGTGGAGGTGTAATGTGGAATGTATAATTTGAAGACCCTAGCAGAGGTCACAGAAAAGGAGGTGAGGATCAAGGCATCTGAAGCCTGGTCTTACAAAGCAAAAAGGAACTGTAGACTTCAGCTCATTATCTCCGTCTTCCTTTGGAGCAACTTTGTGTTTATGAGATGTGAAGCCGCTCAGAAGCATCAGACAAAGCTCAGTTTGTACCTAGCAGCATTTCAATATTCATGCGGATGAAGCCTTTTTTTTTTTTACAACGGGATTTAGATGGAATCACACCACAGAAAATTGTTATTTGGGCATGTAATGAAAATTTCCATAGATAGCCACCGTTTTCAGAGGTGATATTAAAATGGTTGCTAAAAACATGGATCTAAATTATCACATGCTGCTCACGCTCAGCTATTCCTTTTCAAAGAACAGGTCAAACGTTACTCGGTTTGCTAACCGCTGCTGGGGAAGCAACGCTTTCCTTTTACATCAGAAATATTCACATGGAAATGATTTTGCTTTTATTTGCTGTGACCACAGATTTCTTCACCTCCAACACACCCCTTCCAGGGTGGACCCAGTCAAAGGAATAACAGTCACCTCCCCTGCTCTGTCTGCAAGTGCATTTTGCCTGGCTAATCCACAATAAATGTTTAGCGCAGTAGCCATCACATGGTAGACTATTGTGCTATTATGATAGCTAAATCACTAATACAGTCTAATGCTTCTACTTGCCTATCACACTAATACCTCTGGGCTATATTTCTGACCCAAATACTGACAGGATCTTTGAGTAATCCCTAAATTTCTTTATTGCAGTAAATATCATAAATCCTCTTCAAACATTCTCTCCTCCAATTCCACCCCCAAGACCCACAGCCTTTAAAATGATGTTGGATATTGCAGAGCCATGCAAAACTTGGGCCCCCAAAGATTATTTATGCCGTTCTCAGGGAATATCTGATTGGCATTATATGGAATTAACTGACAAGCCAGAGGCGCATTGGAAAATTTCTTCTTTTATGAGAGTCAAAATGGGAAGATGCATTTGTGGCTTACAAATAAAGCAGAGAACATTTTAAAAAACAAAACCGTTTTATTACCACAACATTTTGCTAAAGAATAAACTGTATTCCCAAGTGGACACAACAAGATCCGTGCCATTTGTTTGTTCTGAAGCAGCAGCAGAAAGCTACCAAAAATGTATATGAAAAAGAAATAGTAAAATCTTGGTCTATAGATCAAGGGCATCTTCCACCATTGCTTTCAAAAGAAATCACTCATGAACATAGCTGCCATGTTAAAGCTCTGGTTGCCAATGGAAGAATACCACACCATAGAGGAATTCACATCTAAAAGTGGTGATCTTGAACAACTGCAAGGGAAGTCAGAAGGGAGCTCTGAGCATTTCCTACCTCTGAAAATAACGCAAAACCTGTATTAAGCCTTTGGGCCGCCTGATGGACAACACAGAAGATGGACAACACAGAAGATGGACAACACAGAAGATGGACAACACAGAAGA
>WYDI02011512.1:0-29452 GCA_009867235.2 Psittacus erithacus
TCTTCCCTTGTTATTTCCCTTATCATTGTTATTATTGGTGGCAGCAGCAGTGGTTTGTGTTATACCTCAGTTACTGGCCTGTTCTTATCTCAACCCGTGGGAGTTACATTCTTTCCATTCTCCTCCTCATCCCCCTAGGAGCTGGGGGGAGGAAAGAAGGGGAGTGAGCGAACGGCTGGATGGTACTGAGTTACCAGCTGGGCTTAAACCATGACAGACAATAAAGCAGTTTACAGCATTTTTCTTCTGATTTGCAGTAACAGTTCATTTCAGGAACACATGATGGATTTTTGTAAAAGGTTTCCCTCTTGTGACTGAGGACAGAATCATGATGTCTGCATTATCCAGATCATCTCAAGCAAATACACTGAAACAACCAGCAACCACCACTGAGCTGTAACAAGAGGCCCAAGTCCTTGTGGCCATTCAGAAACCTTCCAGTGGAATATTTTCCACTTGGAAAAAGAAAAAAATCAAGTTAATCAAAACATCTTAGTTGATTAATTTGGCTAAAATTCTGATGAAAACCAGGCAGCTTTCCACTGGAAAATTACTTCATTTCCTCATAGCTGTGCTGCAATCATCCCAGCAGGCTGATGGAAACCTGAGGATAAAGAAACCCTGAGCCCTAAGCTCACTGCCTAGCAAGTTCACAATCCAAGTTTGCAAGGATCCTTGTCAACTTGGTAAATCACCAGGCAAACTGCTTTGAATTTACAGTGTCCCCACTGCTTCTCAAGTCTCCAGCTCCTTCACAGCCTTTTGGCAGTAGGCAAGCCTAACTTCAGGACTCCCAGCCTCTGGCTTTTCAGCATCCAGGAACTGGGTGAAGTCTGGTTACATTTATTAAAATAGTCCATGTATTTGCAGAAGTAACCTTCAGCATTCCCATTCTGCTGGAAATTTTAATGCTTCATGTTTTCACACCATTTGGAACAAGTAACTTATAATTTGAACATCTGGAAAACAGGATTTATCCTTTGCAAGAAGTTATTAGTATCTGTTGTCCGGAACAGAAAAAGGAATCCTTGCTGCTCTAGTTCTTGATTCAGAAGGGAACAAACTGTGTGTGCAAATGAAAGTCAAAGCTCTGGCTGCTCCTGACTCATTTTGAAAGAGCTGAACACTTACTAGAATAGGAACTAACCATTCTATATCAAGTCTGCTGATCACTGTGCATCCAAATACAAAAGCATGTGCCAGGTTCTCTGGACTGTGTTAACAGGCATGCCAATGTCAGAGCAATCAGCAGTATCTTACTGCTGGCAAAACACATCTGTTATATGACAGATGCAAGCTTCTTCTATTCAAACCAAAATTAAAACCAAAGGAGTTAAGAGCTTTAGCATCTTATTTCAGAACCTGGAAAAACAGAGCTTCTTTGTTATTCTTTTATTTCCTGACTCTCCTCCCTCAAACCTTTGACCGTACCTAAGCTTGAACTGGCCCAGACTGTAGTTATGTATTCCCATGGATGAGAACATTCCCAGCAAACAATTATAGCATCTCTTAAAAGCAAATCAGAACCAGATGCAAAAGGTGGACTGAAGCAACCTTTGTTCACAAGCAAACTCATTTCAGGCATCTGGGATTTCTGTATGAAGTACATTTGGTCAACCACTCTTTCAGAAAAGAAAAAGATGCATTTAAATTACTAACTTTTATCCACTGCACTTCAATGAAATGGAATATTTTTCCATGGAAAATCAATTTCATGGAAAAATTAGCTGATTGGAATACATCTGTCTCCTGTCATGTCAGCATCTTGAAGATACTTATAATCAACAATTTCACACAAGCATAGCAATGCTGCAAGTTCAGTGCCAGCACATGTCTCTCACTGCACAGCACAGAGCCTTGGGGAGATCCCACATCCAGCACAAAACAAAGCAGCTTTTGAGCCAGAAAAGTAGTAGGACAGAACCAATACCAAGTCTCACCTGTGCCAATTAGCACCAGTCATTGGACCAGTGCTGCTCCAGGAATCCAAACAAAGCCTTTTGTACAACACCCCAGGACACTCCAGTACCCCTATGCTTGTACTGAACACCTGGATGGAGACAAAACATGTTACCCTTAGTCTACTGATGGTTTTGCTACGCTTTACTATAAAAGCTGACCCAGAAAGGATGACACAAACCCAAAAGTCAGGAGGAAAGAGTAAGTTTTATACCTCCAGAACTGAGTGCACATCATCTAACCACAGAGTACCACAGGACCGTAGGGGAAGGATTCATCTCAGGCCTATTCAAAGAGCAAAGGACATCTGAGTTTGAATGCTAACATGCACATCGACTATCCTTCAGCACAATCATCCTTGCTTATGTTAACTCTTCTAATTTCATACATTAGGGCTTGCAAAGAATCAATATTTATTGAACATTGCCTCATTTGCTAACATCTTTCACTCTGTGGTATCACCATACAGGTATTACATACCTACTACAGAGATTCCACATATGCACTCACTGTATTTCCATTCTCCAGACTTGTCCGTATCTGACTTATAAAGGCATTAATTTATCAATGTTTGGGCAATACACCAACAACAGGACTCCAGAAGTGCTGAGACTCAGAACACCATTCAAAAGTGGAAAACGCACAGACCTGCAGCACCTTATCTCATAGCTGGAGTTGCTGAAATGTTTTTTTCTAGTACTGTGGCCCAGATCTGCCAGCTGAAAAATCTTACCTAAGCAGTAATTAAAAAGAATCAATGCTTATGATCAACTCATCTGCCTAGGTTTGTGAGATCCTATGGGAAACTTGTAAGACAGCTTGCTGTCTGATGCTGCAAAAGTGAACAGCTACCTGGCTTGAACTGCCATCCAGGTTTGTTTGAAGAAACTACAGGTACAGAAAACAGAGATCGAAACCCTTCTTGTAGATCTTCTTTATAAGCCTTGCACTTATGACACCTGAGCCTCCAATTCAAATCTTGTTCCATAAAGTCCAGATTTGGCAGAGGAAAAACAGCCTTGAGCTGTTGAATCACTACTACCAGCTGCAGCTGTAGCGAAGGAAATATCAAGGTAACTTTATCATATACCTTACAGAATGACCCAAATATCTGTTTCAGGCAAATACGCAACAAGGTGCCATGCTGGCACATGGACAACTAAAATACACTGAAGTGACACAGGCAAACAGGTCTCCTAGCTGCTGGCAGGCATTACGATTACATAAAGCAACAGGCACTGAACTGAAAGGAGACAGTTGGCTTGGATGAGAAGTGCCTGTTTCTTTCTTTGAGCATGTCTGTGCATAATCCTTGGGCCTTGCACACAGATCTCCAAGCCCCCATACTCTCTGCAAGTCCTGAACCACTCTGCAAACATTTTTCCCAACTACACCCAGGCATTATGTTACTTCAAATGTTGCACTTCCAACCAAGGGCATAAACACGCAAATATTAGTGGAAAATTTCATCTGCATTGGAGAGATGCTAACACAGACAGCTTGTCTACATAGGGGATGTAGGTCAGAGTGAGTTGTTAGATACTGCACCAAAGAAAAGGTGTCTGGGGAGGTTATCAGCTTCCTCCATTCACCCTTCCATGAAGCACATGCTCCTGGTCTCACAACAGGAGAAGTGCTAGATAACCGGAGAGGTCATGCTTATTCCTTTGTCCCTGTCACAGCTGGGTTCTGTGTCTACAAGTGATGCCTCTGAAGAAATCATCTCCCTTTTGTCTTGTTCCCAGAGCATCTGCAAAGAGACCCTACCAAAGTGTAGGTAAAGCACCAAGAATTTATATGCTGCTCAGTATCATCTCTGCATAGATGAATCTACAAAAGCACAATAGAGCAAAATAACCAAGAATCACTCAAATCACTTTGCACATTTACTTAAAGCCTATAAGACTCTTGTCTTACTTGCCAGAGAATCCCACAACCTTGACTCACTGACTGCATGGGGTACTGCTTGTAAGATTATACCCCCAAAAATAATAAAATCACAGCTTCCTCATTGGCTTAATATCTGAATACAGCCTGTCATTAGCTAAAAGGGACAAATAAGTGAGTTGATGGAGTCAATCTGATTATCCTGTGCTCCAGCTGATTAATATAAGCTGTTTAAAAAAATTAAAAAGCTACTAGACTATTGAAAATAGTTCTGCACAATAATCTCTGGATGCATTATTTCCATGTTTAAAGACCAACTGGTAGAAGCATGATTGCTAATACAGGCTGCCTGAAAATTCAATAACTGGAGATAATGCTCTATTTCTCTAGTGTTGCTGCCTAATTAGAGAATTCTTCTTCAGTTGAAATCCATTTAAGTGAGCAACATTCACATATTGTAAAGAAAGATTAAGAATGTATTAGGTCAGGCCAAGAATCCTTCTGATATGAGTAGGCAATTACAAAAGCCATCTCTGATTTACCACCTCCACCTCTTTTATTGTATTTTTCTGCTCTGTCAATACAAAACAGTGGCAGGAATTGAAATCAATAATAACTCCCCTCCCCACTTTTTCTTTTAAACTGTCACAGTTGAAAAAAAATAGCTGCTAAAAACCAAAAGCCATGCAAGAAAGAACAAATACCTGCTTTATAAAAAGGTGAGAGGAAGAGAAAATATTAGCTTTCCCCCTCTATAATCAGTGGCAAAATGTGCTGGAATGCCGGACCCCAGAGGAAAGGGTGTTTTGCTGTAGTTTAGGAACAGCCAGTCTGTAAAGATTTAAGGTTGAATATTCATAAAACCAGCCCCACACTTAACACATTCATGAAGAACAAGTGTCCAAGGTTCAAACAGTTCCCAGGGTTCAGACAGTGCCCTTTTCTAAGGGCCCTTATCTGATTGTCGAGCACTGCTGCAGTCCCACCTAATAAAGGAAAACATAGAATCATAGAATACTTCGGGTTGGAAAGAATATAATTATCTCCAGCAAACGGTATGAAATGAGCTTGCTGCCCAGTGCTCAGGGTAAGCAGGTTTGTTTAGAACAAAGCAAACCCCACCAACAATAGCAGAGAGGAAAATGTTCAAAAGTTGGCCAGAAAACTCTCTGAAAATTGATACAGTAAAGCCCATCGGAAACAGTTACTGAAGGACGGGCTCCATGAGGTGCACGGCTACACTTCCACATCTCCTCTCTAATTACTTTACCTTCAAAATCAATGGGAAGCAGCATGGGATTTGTAAAACCTAACAATCCTGCGGTGATAAGAAACTATTTTCCATGAGACACAATTGCATCATTTCATCTTGAGACAGAAATACAACCTCATGCCATTAATACTGGGCAAATACACAAAGTTTTCCTCTGCTTTCAAGAGCACATTATTCCTTTCAGTCTGATGTATCAAAGAACATCATTTTAAAAGTTCAGTGGATTTACTGGCTACTGATGAACTTTTGCACATGCCTATAGTTAAGAGAGGGTCACGGTTATATCACTTACAATGGCAAAGCCTCTTAACAATTTTCCTTTCTTCCTTAACCACGACACTGTTAGCAACAGCAAAGTAAAAGTCAGAATTTCACGTATTTGCAAAGTTTCCTCAATATTCTTTCATGTCTATTTGGGCTGAAACTTCATGTATTCTGAATAATGGAAACAATGTTCAAAGCATACTTTCCCCCTTAGAATTATACTCACTTAATGGTCCCTTACTTGTGATTTTGTGGATTAATTCCATATAAATGTCTCCTTTAGGTTTAAAAAAGAGAAATGTGTTTTAACATTTAAAGCAAAGCTAAATAATACTGTACTGCTGAGCAATTTTGAAAGCCACATTAAAAGATGATCACAGGAAAAAGAGGCATCTGTTACAAAAACACTACATGGCTCCTTCTCTGTGCTCTACAGTTTTGTAAAGATATCCTTTTAATCCAGCATTTACAGTGACTCTCTCAGTAACATGAAATCAGCCTTTATAATATGGATTAAATGTTATTTCCTCCTCTAATTGACAGACCAGGTTTGGTGAAACTTGACCCTCACCTCAGTTCCACAGAAGGCACATTATACTGCTATGAAAGCGTATGAAAAATGTCTGTTTTGATGGTGGATCACAACTGCAACAGAATGTGCGTCTATGGCACGTATGGGGCAGGGGGATGCAGGTTTTCAGGAATCCTAAATGGAATAGGGGGGATCTTAAAGCTCATCCACTTCCAATCCCCTGCCATGGGCAGGGACACCTTCCACTAGACCAGGCTGCTCCAACCTGCGTCCAACCTGGCCTTGAACACTTTAAAACATTACTTTTAAGGTTAAAGCTGCAAGTCCAATTCTTTTTCTGACATTTCAGCATCCCCCCGGATAGAATACTTGGAGGAATCCAGCTCTGTTTTCATACTACCCAGCTGTTCTGCTCTCCCTTCTTTTCCATTCAAAGCCTTTTATGGGTCAAATAAGATCACAGTGAGGTGCAATTACTGATGTGCTATTCACAGGGGTGAGGTGCGGCAGCTTCACCACCTCTTGGACCACAGAGATCAGGAGAAGTTATCTGAGAAGCCCACAACTAGAGAAGCCATGGCACTGCATCCATCAAAGGTCTGAGAAAGAGTCTGGCACAAACCATGAGATCTAGCAACTCTAGAAAGACTTGGTGTAATTTACTGTGATTTCATTTCCTCTGGGAATGGTTAAATATGCATTTCCATATCAGAACATCCTTGGTAAAGTTATCAAGGAAAGAACAAAAGGATGAAAAATCAAACAGCTTGTTTATTTTGTCTAAATTTGCCATAAAACATTAAACAAATTCATTAAAAAATGCATAAATAAAGGACAGTAATTCAGCTTCCTTGAAAATCATCATCCCTCTCTTCAGACAGTCTGTCAGCATCAGCTGGTCCCTAAATAACAATCTCTTTGCTGTGTCCAGGACCTATAATTCCGATCACTTGGCTGAGTTAGCTTGTATATGCTACCCCATCCCTCCTACTCATTCATCTCTGTCTCAGACATAAAAAAGAACAGATAAAAGCAACATTTCCTTAAGCTTCAGGCAAAGGAGGAAAGGAAACGCACGACTGCTATCCATTTGCTAAAGCTCTGCAGCAGCTCCCCTACCTGTAACCTGGACTGGTCCATGAACATACAAGACACACAGATACAAGTTGCTACATTAGCAGCACAGGACAAAACTGCTACCCGGCTATTCTAGACATAGCCCTGAGCAAGGAATATTGGCCTCATTTGCACTGCATTGAGGTATCAGCATCAGGCACAATGCAGTCAAAGCTCCAGCCCTGCTCTCCTCCTGCTTTGAGGCAGGGGATTGTCCCAGCAGTCCCTGCGCACCAGGCAGGGACAGGCAGCACAAAGCTGAGACTGGCTTTTTTCCCATTTAACACCAATAAAAAACCCCAAACCTATGCAGCATATAATATGCTAGATGAAGAAGCCCAAGGTCAAAGAGGAAGTCCCTTACAGGACCACACACATCACCTCAAGAAGGCAGCGCTAGAGGTCTCTAAATGCCTTTTAGCTTTGCTATCCTGAAGTGAGTTAGAGATGGGCTTCCTCCTTTAAAACCTAAGGATCATACTGCCCAAAATCCTTTTCCAGATACTGTGCTCCAGAGCCTGGAAGCTTGTAGGTTCTCTAAACTCAGAATTTATTCCACTGGCTTCTCTGTGTGTGCATGCACGTGTTTAATAACACACATTAAATTTTAAAGAGATTGCTTTTAACTAATCACATCAAGTGGCATTTGTGCAATGTAAATATTTGCTTTGTTCCTTCAACACTCTTTCAATTACACTGAAAATTTCAGAGAAATAAAATTACAGCAGGCAGAATATTAAAAGGTGGGGAGGGGGAAGAGCTAGAAACTAAGCTTCAAAGGGAAGTCTACACTTTGATTTTAGTTTGCATATTCCAAACGCTCACACTTTGCTACACAGATGTCAAAGCAGGAGGTAGGTAATAAAGCAGGTTCCTTTAAGATTTTTAAAAAATACATTTAAAATGATCAAATCATACCATATTCCAAGTGTGACAGAAGTAAATTACATATTATTAGTTCTTCCCTAAACCTCATTGAACCATCTCTTTCCCTCGTAGCAGGAGTCTGTCAGCCACGCAGGTCCTTGCCAGAAATAAAGAAAGAATGGCAGCATTCCCCATCTGCTGATGAGTCCAATCTAAGGAAAGACAAAACACTGATTTTATTTAACTCTGTTCCAATTATTGTCAGGCAATACAAACAGTCATCATGACACACAGCCAGGTTTATTCATGTGCCCAGCAAGCCAGGCCAGGCATAATAGATTATACACTGTTTGGAATACACACAACTTGGAATGGCTTTTATTGAAACCTAAAGCATGGAAAATATTGGGTAGTAGATTTAGGTATCACACAATCAGAAATATGTTTGGCTCAAAACCACAACACATGGCATCCTCAGTGAATGAGGGCAACTATTATTACAGCATAACAGGCCTGCCTTTCTCTCCTTGCCAAAAGAAAAGCTTGGAATAGCACAGAGCACATGGCACTTCAAACTTAGAAGAGAGAGACTGGCAATAGCTTTACAGAGTATGAAGGAAAAAATAAAAACTCAGCTTTGTAAAGTATCAGTCCCCTTGAAAAACAGTGCCCCATAAACCACCAGCAACCTCTGGACTGAAGTGACCTTGGAAGAGAAAGGGTCTTAACATTGAGAAAGGGGACTGAAGGGGCAAAAGGCTTGCTTGTTTTCTGGGGCTCTGCCTGATTTCTGGGGTTCTCCTGCTTCTTACTGGCATTAACTTTGCAACCAGGCACAATCAGGGACCTGGGAAGCCCAGTCAAGGTAAAGAGATTGCTGATGCACCAAGAGGACCCACTACCACATCGACCAGTTCTGTTTCATCATTTCTCTCTGCTTCTCCATCTGCTGGATTCTTTCTGCTAACTACTTTGGGCTGGACCATCTGCCTACCCTGAGGTTGCACAGGTGACATACATGGTCCTGACCCACATGCAGGATCCTGAAGTACAACTACATAACAGCTAAGGATACAGAACTTGCACTGCAATCTCAAGCTTTCACTTGCTAAAGGTCAGCCACCTCAGATGATTCCAATTTGCACTCATCTGACCAGTCCCAGCAGAACATTTTTTTGCATAAGGTGTGCCTGCTTGTTCATAAAACCCCTCCAGGGGCACCAGGATTACAGCTTCTGGGGAGAAAACTTCAGTTTAAGACCTGCAAAATAAAGGATCTGGGTTTTTTCTGACCCAGGTCAGCAAGAGCTCAGACTTGTTTTGACATGACAGCAATCTGCGCCATAGATGCAGGAACAAACAGGGGCAGGAGGCTCTCACCCACCAGAGGAACAAAACGGAGCTCTACTTGAGGCAATGCTGACTGAATTTACTTCAAAAGCACCTCACATGGTAGAGAAGGATGAGATGCCCAGGAATCATACCATGAGGGACACAGCAAGAATCTCTTTGGGTTCCAATCAAATGAATAAAAAAATGCTGACATACAGATAACTGCTACTCCCATTTCACATAATCATCCTACCTTAAACTACTTATACTTTCCTCTGTAACATGTCTGTTTGCTCCTTCTTGGTATTTACAACCCCTTGTCCTGTGTCTGTGCATCAAGGTGTGCAACAACAACCTTCTTACAGTCAGCAGTTAAATAGCAACTTTATTCTGAATAAGACAGGTGATGTGTCTACGCACATTTAATCCAGGTAATAAGTATTCCAAAGCAACTGGATCAGACTTTCATAGGGCTGCAGCTGGAGCACAGTGAAGGTCAGTGATTAAACTTCCTTAACCTGACCAGATGGTGTTCAGCCTGAGCCCAGCCTCTCATGAATTATCACCACTGTAGGAATCTAGAATTTAAAACCTGGTTTAAGTCAGAATAGAAAAACAGTTACAGCAGGTATTACAAATAGGAAAAGTCTGGAGGGCTGACTTAGATTAGCACATTCTTGACAGGTCAGTCTGGGTATAGATGTCCACACAGGTGTTGTACACCATCCAGCACACTGTGATCCTCCGCTGTGGAACATGCCAGCACAGAGCATATCACAGGACGTAGCAGAATTTCAATCAAAAATGCTGTTCAAAGTGGAACCATGTGACATCAAGGGTTTTATTTTATCAACCACAGACCTAGGTGGGTTGTGAGATCTTTGGGGTTTGGCTTTGTACTCTCTAAAAAACGTGTGACACCCCATAACATATGCTGCAGCCAGAAGAGATCAGAACTCAGGATCTCTGAGGCCTGGCTCTGGGCACTTCTGTCTAGGCTGGAGGGTATCTGTACTTCTCAAATGTGCACTGGAACTGAGATGTGAAACACCCTGAAAAACCTGGTAGGCTGAAGAGCTCTAAATTTCCAGAAGAATTAATTTCACTCTAATTTCTCATTCTTAGGAATTATCTTTCCAGGCAGCTAAGTAATGACTGTATCTGATTACAATTCAATTTAATACAAACGCTGCAGAATACCCACACATACTTGGAACAGAAAAGAGAAATGCAGTTATCTGAGATTCTCCATTCATTCAGAGCACAACACTGCTGAAACCTGGGCATAAATGTCTCTCACCAGCGCTCACAAGATGGTGTTGTAATCAATGCCAAAAATTCAGCAGCTTGATCATATGCAACTTTTTCCTACTGACAAAGTATTCCATGGAGCTGTACTTCTATTCGGATTCCATATGTCACTTCAATTTCTGATCAGAGCTTGAACATAAAAAAAATGACAGCCTGCCTCAATGGGCCAATAAAAAAGGATCATTTCTTTTTACATATCAACATTTATTATCTCAGTCATTTCAGAAATATAATCATTATAGTCCCTTGTACTAGGACAGCTACTCCCCACACACCCACCCCAGGAGGTCGTCTGTACAGATGCTCTTTCTCCTTTTATTTCTGAGGGTGGCTTGTTGCCCTACAGCCAAATATGTCATTAAGCATAACCAAGAGAAAAATTAATTATAAGAAGTTAAGGGGTTTTTCCCTATTCCTCAATACCCTAATTCTTTAATATTACTATTATTTAATTCCCTCTCCCCCAAATAAACTTTCAGTGAAAAGGCAATGGCTGGGGAAGGCTCAAGTCAGAAGGAATGACTGGGTGGACCATCCTGAGCTCTGGATTTCCCAGGCCTTTCTCATTCAATTGAGGCCAGCTGTGTTTAACCAGAGCACAGCTCACAGCTGGCTACACACAGATTCCATAAGCATACAAACCTCCCATTGGAAACCATCAATACTCAAGATTAATCTTGGGTTGCAGCATCACTGATTGTATCTGTTTGTTTTATACTCCTTCAGAATCTTCCTAAGAAAATTGATCTATCCTTCTTACTGAACACCCAAGATAGATAGAATCCTGTTTTCAAAAAGACTTTTACAAATCACATCAACACTGGAATAACACCAGAAAAAACAAGGCAGCTTTATCGATTTACACATTAAAATAACATCTGCTTTTTGTGCCTGTGCAGTCTCCCATGAGTGATAATTGGACTTCTAAAGAGAAGCTAATATTGAACCTCTAAGTGTTATCCATCAGTTCTCCGCCCCCTTTTCATAACAGCCACAAAAGATTAGATATGTCTAATTAGTGAAGAACAATATAAAAACCACTGCCTGGGGCTGAAACACATGGGGCAAAGAGTAACTGAGCTTCTTGGTAACTAGAGATCATCTAAGTCAAACCTGGGATCTTTGTGTGACTGGATACACAACTGGGAAGTGGACACTCGTAAGACCTCCACAGCCTGTAATCGTCTTACTGAAAACCTCATCCTCACTAAAAACATTTGGATCAATTCTATTACTTCCACTAAAACATTTGATCATTTTCACTCAAAATTGATGTCTTTGTAATTCAAGGTACCCCAACTCAAAGTGATTTTATCTTGGCAGAGACTAATCCAAGTATTGCATGAGACAGAACAGAAGCAAAACAAAACATGGTTCCCATTTTCCAATGATAATGTTCCAACTTCGTGAGTTACAGAAGGAATGTTTAAGGACCACAGTTAAGCTACACCTAACTTTCCCTCCAAAGTAAAGCTAACTAACTGCATGCTTTTGCTTCACGCATTGCTGTTATCTACAAAATTCACATGCTCTGCAGGAAATATTTGTGAAGTACAGCAACCCGTTACCCATGAATCTGGAACAGATACTGAGGATCAGAATAAACTGAATGTGCTTTATATATCACTCCAAGCAGCATCACTCATAGGCAGAAAAGACTTAACTTCATGATAAAAGAAGCCAAGGATTTGTGTATTATTTTTTTTTAAATACAGGATCAGTGCAGGATTGTGCAGACTTGTGCTCCAGGCCGATCAAACAACAATCAACTGACAGCGAGTTGAAGCAACAGGAAGTGGAGAAATCCCTCAGCTGTGGTCCTACAGGCATAGGTCTGGCCCAGCAAGGGGCTGCCTTAGGAAATCAGCAGCACCTAGTACTGCCTCCAGCAGTAGATAACTGCCCTGTTCTGAAGGCCACGTGTGCTCAGACAGCTCCTTTCTCTGCCCTCACCAGGCTGTTATTGGTTCATGTCTCAGCCTAAGGAGAGCAGCGTTTTGGTTTCCCTAGCATGGCAGCACACAGCAAGAGCTTTCACAGCACTCCATGAGCAGCGCTGGAGCCACCACAAGCCCGGGAAAGCTGCTGTCCCAGCAGACAACTGTGATGTTATGTGATCTATGTGCAGCAAGCAGGATTACAATGGAATTGTGGTGTCTGCATTTCCTTGCAGGCTCATAAGCAGGCCTGTGACCACAATCTGATCTGACAAATCCACAAGCTAAAGACCCTTGCCTAGCAACTCCTGCTGTTCTCTGGGGAGACTCGGCCTAAGGAAGGAAACACACTGACAATCTCTCCTTTCTCACTGCCTCAAATCCTACCCTCTTTAAGAACGTTGCCACTGCCTTAAACTTTTCTTTTGAAACTACTGTGTAAGGATGGCTGGTACAAAGCAACATCTGATGATAAAAGGAAAGAGGCAGCTGGTTTTATTTATGTATGTGTATATACGTATGTGATTTTCACATAAACACTACAGATGTGCACCCTCCTTCCAAATCAGGTTAAATTAGACTCTAATTTACAGGAGATTATCTCTGTTCAGGACAGTATTTAAACTCATAGCTTTATGCTTCAGCAACAGCCCCTGATGACTTTAAAATAAAGTCAATCCTTAGACTGCAAGAAGAAAATGAAGATACGATTGCTGAAGCTTCCTCTCTAACAAAGGGAAAGAAGGAAACATTAACAAAGAATGGAAATGTCTCAGCATTGTCTGCGTGAACTTCCAGTTTTCAAGTACAGGTTACGAGACAGCATGGTGCCTTCTACAGACCCTGCTAACAACAGGTGATCTCTGCTGGCCTGACAGCCCCTAATAGCCCTTCTCACTGACTAAAGTCACTCAGAAGCAAGGACAGTGATGCCAGATGCAACTGTACTTGATGCTAAATTCAGCCACCAAATTGCTTGTTTCTGACAGATGTTTCTGTTTAAAGCCACTAGGAACCGTATGGATCATTCCACCTCAGCAGTCCCAAGAGCCAGCCCAGCAACTCCAAGAGCCAGAAATCTGCCAGGAACAAATGAAAAACCTAATTAGATCAGCAGACAAAATTTGGATCAAGATGAGAGGATGTGACATAACAATGGGATTACACTATTAACAAGACATAATAAGGTTTGGCTATTTATCATTTCACAATCATTTTTCACAGTACAAGAAGGAAGTACTGGCAAAGCAGCATGAAAAATGCTTTGTATTTAGACTGTAAACTGAAGTTAAGAGCAACTTTTTGATCTAAATGTGGACAGTGTCTAGTGGAAATCTCAGCTGAAGTCTGGAGGGGCCACCTAACAGCAGTAAATTAAATCCATTGCCAGCACAAGGTAGGCTAGGAGAGGCTTCCCCACTCCCAGGCTGCGCCACTAATCCTGCCAGCAGAGCAGCACTTCCCAAATGAGCCTGAAGGAGCCACCTATCTGAACACATTTGTCATTCCCTGACTCAGGAAGCCCAAGAGAGATTACAGGATTTATAATTTATCACCAACCAAACTGTAGCACCAAGCAAAGTAATTAAGTAACAACACACTATAAATGATGAACATTTCTAGGATCTTGGACTACATGGAATAGGAAAAAAGCGTTAACAGCACAGAAACTGCAGCTATGAGTGCCTGCACTGAAAAGCTGGTATCAGGGTGTAGCTGCTGCAGTTGATGAGGGTGTGCGCTCCACCCAGGCATAACTGGTCATTAACAATTTAACACAGCAGCCAACTAGGCAGGGTTTGGGCTGGAGATGGAGCAAGTGGAGCAGGAGACGAAAGATGAGGTTTTCTCCTCAAGCTGCTACATCGCACCCTCAGCTTTAAAGACATTGCTAGCTGCAAATAGAGATAAAGGACTTATGTTAACATCTGAGTCTGTGTTGACAGCAATAAAAAGACACATTGCAGCAAAACTCTTAAGTACACTGTTTAATCTTTCCATACATGTTCTGAAAATAATTCCTGTGTGTCAAATTCAGTATGGCTTTTTGATACAATTAGCTTATTACGTAGAGGTCTGGTAGTCCTGATAGGAGAAGAACCCAGATACACATCAGTTCTGGCTTAAGTTCTGCATTAAAAAAAGATAAAAAATAAATCCTTCCTCGCAAGCTCATCTTCTCATAAATCCTATTAACAAGAGATATTCTGAGATAATTACAAGGCTCCAGCATCTCTCCTTTCCTCAGTGACTTTGGATATTGTACATCATCATGACAACGCAGCAGACCCTGCCAGCAGTGGCACCTATAAATACCATTGTAATTTGTCCATTGCCTTTCAACAAAATACTGCCTTTTTTTTATTTTTAAAGAAAGCATGCACATAAATGAACAGGAGTGAAGAGAGAAACTACGAGAAAGGGGCAGCACTTACTAGTTTTTTAAAAACATACAAGACCTCCAACAACAGAACAGTGACATTTCAACAGGACAACTGAAAACCAAGGAGTTCTGTGAGCACTGTGGGGTACAGTCCTTGTGGCTCCCACAGTGCCCACAGAGCAGAGCTCACACTACCACCTTCCCTAGTGGGATGCATGAGTAGGAGGGGCTTTTCCTCCCTGCCCAGTGGTAAGAACCTGATAAATTTAACTCCCCTCCTGCTCAGCATCTGGTAGAAGCTGGTCCCCAGATTACAAACTGCCAACCATATGAAACGTGACAGGGACATCCTAGATGGTGGTTTTCAGATACATCTGGGCCCTTTATTCAATTGTGTTCACAAGGACGAAGCGGTGCCCCTCAGCTGTTAAAAACCAATGGTCCTTCTGTAGGACCCACAGACACAACTTTCAAATCTGATCTCCCACAGTTCAAAACGCCACTTTCAGAAAAGCTGGCTATCTGAAGTCTGTAAACCCACTTCACATCTCCTGCAGCAGGAAGTAAGACAGACCAGAAATATTTGTAAAAAGTTCCTCACATTCAAGTAGAAGCATTTAGAGCAGTAAATAAAATTAAACTAAGCTGATACGTGCAGCTAATAAAAACTTCTACAGAGCTAAAATGTTCCAATTATAACCCAACACCAAAGCTATGAATCTTAATTTCTTTCAAGGGGTGAGGAGCTCACGATAAGCAGCTTACACCAGTGTAGTTCCAGGGTCGCAGGTCTTTGTCTCTCAGTGCTTGCCCCCTGCACTGTGATGAATGCCACTGATTGACAGTTGAGCTACTTCTGATGCGTAGCACACAAATATCTTCGTCGCAAGAAAAAGCCACAAAGTCTTTTTATAAGCGTTGGAACTCAGGAGGGTAAAAGGTGCTAAGAAAGGCTTCTCCAGTTAACAGCTTAAATGTGACAATTTTAGCAGCCACATATGTATTTAGTATGGTTCAATTTCCCCTCTAGATGTGGTTCTGATCCTAGGTAGGCAAACCAGCTCATCTGTCCTAATTCTGAATCAGGGCATGCAAGTCTCCTTCAATCTCAATTAGCCAGTAGGAAATTTATTTAGAAAGCTGACAGGAACTATTTGGGGGATTAATGATCACTGATTTATGAATATTGAGTAGCATTTCAATAATCCAAGCAGAGTAATCACTTGTAGCTGAAGCCAGTTCTCCCAACCATTATAGTCTGTAGCAATCACTCAAAGGCAGTTAAATGATTCTGATTTATGACCTTAACCTACAGGGCCCAGTACATTTGCTCTATCAGTGTGTAAATTCTAAAAATGCAATTCCCTGCACCTCTAGAGAGCCAATTTAAGTCAACATTATGCATGAGCTGAGCATGCTTGAATTCTCAGATCTCTTATTTCACTCATTAAATTTGCACTGAACATCTTGCAATTAAAATTTCATATAGATTTTTTCTTATGATTGACATTTGGCCTTGGCAAAATGAGTTTAAATTTTGTTTCTCTAAAGATTTAGAGGGAGAGAGATTGATCTAGACATTGTTTTCTGCAAGATGATGATGATGGAGCACTAATGCTTTTATTAGCATTTTGAAAAGCCTCTTTTTGCTGGAAGACTGTCTGTCAGTAATAACTGAAAGCCACACAATAACCAAAGCCAAAGCTACAGCTCACACAGCAGCACCAAATGTGTTGCTGTGCAGTCTTCATCTGACCCTTTCCTGATTTTAGGCCAACATCTTTAACTGGGGTGGAACAAATTGGGCCTTCCAGTACAAACCAATATGTGCTCATCTGCAATGAATAAGCAGCAGTTCTTCTATGCGAGTTTGAAACTAAGCCCAGGACAAGTAGAAAGAGCAGTAATTTCTGAAATGGTGAACTGTTTGGACTGACCAAAACACTAGATTTGTTGTGCTAAAATCAGGCAACTCATTTATTTTATGTTCCATCCCTCAGGCAATGAGTTCAAAGGAAGCACAGTTCTGTTGTTAAGTGACCCCACGTACTTACTGTTTACAACATACCTTCTATGCAGTAGAAGTGTCTGATTACACAGAGACAGTCCATGCACCAAAGAGTTCACAATGTAAGGACAAACATAATGACTAAATGAGGGAAGAAGAGTAATTTACGCCTCAATTCGCCAATAACTTAGGGAAGACTGCAAGGTTAGGAGCCCAGGGACAGAAAGTACTACACAGTGCTGCTCCGGGGAACACAACATTTACTTGCAGCAATGCAGCTCCTAGCACGATGATACATCAATTCCATATGGGACTTGGAGCATTAGGGTTATGTCAATAATAAATAACCACGTAGAGGCTGCAGCAGACACGCTAATATTAATGTACCTCAAGAAGCAAAGAGGAGAATGTTTTCAAAACCTAAGGAGGTGATTAAAGGAAGCTTCTCCTGAGCTGAAGAAACACAAATGCACATTCACAGCATTCATTTAGATCCATGGTGGCAGTAACAGGGGGAGCCAATATTCACGTCAGCATCCACATGCGAGCATTTGGGTCCTGCTTCAGGTACGTATGTCTGCTCACATACCAAACATGAAGTGGTAAAAGAACGTACCCTCCTTCTCCCATCCTAGGCACATTAAAGACAATGCAGATTGCCAGCCAACCACAAGAAAGAATGCTTAAACCCCGTATCTATACACCACTTACAGCTTCCCCACTCTTCATCCCATCAAGCTGAGCACAGTGTTTGCCTTTCAGCAGATTATAAGCAAAGAAAAAGAGCAAAAAATTTGTCTCATTATGGGAAGAGATCAATAGTGTACCTAAATTCCATTATGTAGCTAAAGGAAAAAATCCAGTGTACTCGCCCTGGAGAGTATCAATCTTGCAAAAGTACCCAAGGCATATTTTACTGCAGAATAGTAAAGTCTTTACAGTCACAGCATAATTACACCAACGTACCGGTATTTTAACATCATCTTTCTGAAATGAAATTTTGTTTCCATGTCCAGTCAATAATTCTGTCTAATCTCAGTGATGAATAGAGCTTAGTGAATAATTTGTTATGAATAATTTATTCACTGCATTTCACCTTTCATCTCGCTGAACATTTTGTGAAATCCTGCAATGTATTCGCTACTCAAAACTGCTCAGGAATAACTCACACTTGCAGACCCTGTGCTGATAGGTCACTGAAAAAATGCAAACTCATTTGCCACTTGGTTACATTTACGAGGTGTTGTACCTGCTCCATCACTGAATGGGTTCAGCTCAACCAAGCTGCTTTCCCAGTTGTTCAGGCAGCTGTAATTCAAGTTCATTCTCACATATTTGAGCTTGGAACGTACATTATGTATCATTTCTCCCATTTCAGGATCTACAAAGGATCCAGCTGTGTTCAAGGCCCCACTGTTCCAAGTGCTGTGTAGGCTGACCACAAGAACCAAAAGGTTTCAGCAGGCAAGACAGCAGGAGGTAGCTGTGAAGCTGTGAGAACCTCCCAGCGTGGGTCAGTTGAGATAGCTGGAAATTTTCTCGAGGAATCATGTAAAAACACCAAGGAATCTTGTAAAAACAAAGATTTCTGTATCTTCCTACACAAAACAGTTTTTCAACATATTTTGCTACATAAAGGAAAAAATTCCAGTCCATGTTCTGAAGGAATTACTGTAAACGCAACAAAGACACAACAAAAAGTAACTGCCCCAGGTCAGCACCCCAGCCTTGAGCTGGACTGAAAATCACATAATCCAGCCATGACCTGCTGGAGGCCAATTTGGAATAACTGACCTATTTTAGGTGAATTTGAATTCACCAATTAGGAGAAACAGGCAGGGGAGTGTCTTAAAACAGTCAACAGCACAACAGGAGAAGCAGCTTCAGGTGGGAAGGCAGCCCCACAGCTGGAATGGGAACATTCAGGATCTCAGGTCACACTTCCTACATTATGTCATTTAGCTAATGAAATAGAATTTAATGATGTTAAATTAGAAGTCCAGATTCAATAAATGCTTGGTCTGTCCTCTAAAAAGACATATGGTTATATGTAACATGCAAATCATTCTGCATTACTGCGAGTTGCTCTAGAAATACCACACAGCTTCACTAAACAATTAATAGTTATTTAACTGATGGAAACTGAAGCCTTCAGAACAACAGCAAGATTTACAGGCCTGGAAAGAATACTACTTTAGCTTTGCATACATGTGTAATTATCTTAAAAACTGAAATGTCACCAACGGTACAGTATGGTCGGAAGTAATTAACCACCCCATTAAAACCTAGAAATCAAAATTAATTCATGTTCAGACAAAACTGACCTTCACAGTTAGATTTCAGTAGCCCAAGAACATCAGCAATCCTGAAAACAGAGGAAATTAAAGGATGCTGAACACTTTTGATGGGAATTTGCAATGTAGAACACAAAGGAACAGCAAGATAAAACACACCACGATGACCAGTGTTCTGTTTAATCACTGCTGAGATGTCATGAGAAAGAGATGGCATGTCTCCTCACTATGTTACAATAAAGTCACTTTTTGGAAAGAGGAAGATGAGGAAAACTGGGAACAGAAGAGTTCCTGAAATACTGGAAAAGACCTTAAGTATTCCAAACACCCACAATTAAATCCATGCAGCTTTAAAATAAATGTATATATATAAAAATTTTCAAAAGGGGGGCGGGGGGGGAGTTTGGAAATTCTCAAACATTAAGCTGAAGAAGTCTTACTTGTTCTCCTGTCCAGCACTGTGTGCAGCTATTTGGTGAGGAAAAGCAGTAGCATCTTATCACACAGAATAAAGGCATATCCATATTTAAAGATCACAAGGAGTCTATCAGAGAGAAAACATGGATTTTAAAGCATTATCGAGCTTCTGAATAAAACCTCGGCAACTGAAAGCTGTCATTCTACAGTCATGTAATAAAGAACTAAACAGTCGTTAGTAACAATTTCTATCTACTCAGAGACAATGTGCTGTGACAGGTTAAGACAAATTGCTGTGGTAAAAGCAATTGAAAAAGAGACTGTAGCACAATTCTGAGGTCAGGCATTGCAGGGAGCTCCCAGAGTTAAGTCAGGGTGCTAATGTCAAAATTTACATAGGCCCTTAAATAAGATTTGTCATCATGAATTCTAAACCTTACATTAACGGGAAAACTTCTGTTTGGTTGCAGGGTAATATTCGCTACTTGGAAAAGGCTCTGCGTACTGAATATTGAATGGAAGCCACTGACAACGTGCACACATGACTGGAGAGATTAAGAGAGGCAATGCACAGTATCCAAATGCTCCAGGCCCCAGTCTTACACAGACCCTGACGCACTTCTGCACCAGCTCATGAAAAGAGTTAAGCATTTGCTTCAAGTCAATCCCAACTTAGCGCACCTTAACACTCACTGTGAGTTATTACCCACAGTAAGTTATTCTTACTTGCCTGTAAGCACTCACATGGGTTAACAGTGATGTTAGGGACATTAACACACATGCATACCTCACCTCCTGAAGAGATTACTCTCTAACCTGGGTTTTGCTACTGGCCTCTCCTGATGGACTCCAGCAGGACCAGTGAGAGGCATCCATCTCTCAAATATGCAGAACTTCTCATAGACTATCAACACCAACCACCTCTTCTCCTTCAAATACTACTCTCTTAGGAAGGACTGGCAGAAGACACATCTGGCTTTATAGATTGACATGGAATAAATATGTAACATGTCTTTCAGTATGTCAGAGTTGACCTCGGCAATTTCTCCTCCCACACCCACCCCAGAAGAATAGAAGAATCCCATTCTTTTCCCTTTTTGAGGTTTCATGGCAATTTCTACAGAACTGTATTAATTTTTCAATACACAATATATTACTAGAACTGCTACAACTACCCAAAGGGAATGATCTTTTGCATCTGCTGAATACCAGATTCAAAGGCCCTGAAACTTCAGTGCACATTTCAAAAGCTTTTGTCTCTCAGAGTGCGCTCATTCATGAGCCATCTGCAGACAAGCAGATAACATCACTAATCTCCAATTAAGTTTCAAGACATTTCTAACACAGCTCGCCTGACTGGAGCAAGCCTTTACATTTTGTGCGCTGTTAGCCCACCCACTGAAGCTCCCTAAAATCACAGAATCATTTGGATTGGAAAAGACCTGTAAAATCATCTAGTCCAGCCATTAACTCATCACTGTGAAGTCCCTCATTAAACCATCTCGTAGAACCACAGAGTCATAAAATGCTGGTTTCTACTTCACTTTCCTACCCACCAAGTGCTAGGAAAGTGGCCATGGAACAGCCAGACGCAGACACTGGCAGGCACGTTCTGAGTGCAGAATGAGGGCCTGCATTTGATTTCAGGCTTCTTCCAGTTAGATCTGGATATTTCTCAAAGCTATGAAACTACTTTGCTAAGTTTCTGTCTGCTTGTTCTTAATCACCACTATAATTTCAATCTTCACCTACTGCGAACAATAAATTATAAAGATGAGCTCTACTGTCAGGGGAAGACTTTATTATTAGGTTTTTCTTGATTTGAAATGCCCATAGCTTGCCACGCTGACTAATGCTCTTGGTCAGTAAATAATACCACCTCCTGAGCCAAGCATGTGCTCAAAATGAACAGGCGCTCCCAGGTGACACAAAAAGAACATTATTTTCCCTTTCAGTTCCATACTTTCTTCTTAAAACAGAACTTGCAGCAGCCTTATCTCATTTCTAGGAACACAATGTGTGTAACACATGTGGATTTGTACAACCACTATTGCAGGAGCTAATTAATCCAGTTTTGTCCTAGCACCCAGGCACACACAAGCATGAAATGAGATGCATTTCACTGCCTATAGATGAAAATGCAAAACTTGCTAGGCACCTGCTCTCTTCTCCATCCCGTCCCCCTCTGCTCCTGAACTGCGCCAAGCTCTCTCTAGGGCTGAAAGTCCCAGAAGTGTAGCATAGACTTCTAATGTGACTTCTTGATGTTGAAAAGGATAAGCTATGGTCACCTGGCTCATCTTTTACTGCATTGTTATTGCACAGAATCACCGAGTGGTTGAGGTTGGAAGGCACCTCTGGGATCTAGTCCAGCTCCCCTGCTCAAAGCAGGGCTATCTACAACAGGTTGCTCGGGCCTGTGTCCTGTTGAGTTTGGAGTATCTCCAAGGATGGAGAACCCCTTCGGAACAACCTATTCCAGCATTTGACCACCCTATTACAATAAAATAGTTTTTTCTTACGATTAAATTGATTTTCCTGTAGTTCAATTTGTAGCCACCGAAGACTCATTTTGTCTGCCTTGATCAAACCTCCCTTTTGAAGTGGCTCTTCTTTAAACTTGATATCCCTGGGGTCATTATCTGTACCAAAAGGAATGGAAAGAAGTTCCATTAAGATTTGCATACCCACATCACACCAGCCTGCAGAGCTCCGTGATCAAACATGTTGTACACTGTGAAAAGATGCAGCCCTGGAGAGTTTCTCTTGCCCCCTGGCAATCTCCAAGAGGCATTTTCTTCTAAAGGACTTTGTCTCCTTAGCTGCTCTTGAGCAGTTTAGATCAATGTTGTTCCTTAGTCAGGTCACAGTCGCTTATTATTTGCTATAATGGCCAAAGAGATGTTTAATTTCACAACCTCTGCATGAGGTGGTATAAAGATGGGCTAAGTGGATTACAAATGCAACCTCTTTTCTAGTGCAATTGCAGAAGCAGATCTGACGTGACAAGAAAATGCAGAATAATATTGAAAGTGACCCTACAGATGTTGTTAAAAGCTACATCAGTATTCACAAAAAGGTTAGTAATGATTCAGTTCTTCTGTCATCAGAACATAAGCAGTGTTAGAATATTAACTCTGCAGTTCTGTACTTGCCGACAAAAGTGAGTAAAGGAGCTAATAGGTTCTTTGTCTAAGGGCCCTTGCAAAGCTTTGCTGTAAGAACAGGTAGCTCAGAAATGCAAACTGAAAGTATGATTACATATACTAAGAACTGCCTCCTGTAAACGACCAAACAGAAGCAAATCATCCACACTAGTTCCTTCTAGTCATAAGAAAGAAACAAAGAACTCCCTAAGCGCAACACTCGTTTCTACTTTACAAAAGGCAAGTTCTTCATTTGCTTCCATTCTCTCCTCATGTAGAATTTTCTCTTGTTTTTAGCTGCTCTGGTTTTTGTTTTGTTCTTAACAGCTACACATCACCCATGGCAAAATAAAAAAGAAAATAATTTTAAATGAACACTTCCATTTTGTTAGGAGGAGCCTCCCTCCCTGAAAAGCATTACAAAAGAAGAAAAGAAATAGATCTGAGACTAGTAATAAATTCACATCCCCAAGTGAGACCAGCAAAATAATTTCTTATTATCCATTAAATGTCACTGAGGTTCACCATGCTCACGAAGGCTATGAACTGCATGGATTCAAGCGACAAAAGGAACAAGGCCGTGTGTGCACAGACATCCCCTCAAACATGCTGAACAGGCTGATCCGGAAGGTCTCAGATCTCCCCACTCCCTGCCAAGCTTTTCTTTATCACCATCTGCCTTTCCTCTATTAACTAATGTTTCACCATGAAGAACATTCAAAGGCTGTTGTACTTTCAAATAATAAAATGGACATTTCACAGTGGATTAAAAACACAGAGTTGACCTAATAAGATTGATTTTTCTTCAGAGAAGAAAATGAAACTGCAACAAATGCACTTCAGCAACATGCGCAAAGAGGAAGTTATACAAGTAATAGGTTACAAAGTGAAACCTTTGTCTGTGCTAGGCAATTCATAATTTTTAATTGTTTTATAAATTTCTACTAGTCTTAAACCAGAAAAAAAAAATCTAATTCCCATATCACACACATATTTCAGACTTCTCTAATATGCACAGGTTAATTAACAGCTGCATAACGCTGCTGCTTCCAAATCCATTTTTCATGTTTAAACACAAGGGATGGGGATATTGATTATTAAGTTCTGTACTCTTTGGATGTAAACAAGACTGAAATCTGTTAGAATCAGAGCTCTGCTTTTCCCCATCACTATTTGCCTTGTTGTCAGGTTCTTTTTAAAAAGAAGCAGAACAACCCCAAAACCTTGATGTCATCCAAGCATGATTTTGAAACATCTTATGGTTTCACATGAGTCATAGAGAGCCCCTTCATACCCCATGACTGGTGCTGTGCAGGTCAATAACAGACAGAAGACCTGCAATGGTTTATCAATCAGCTTAACAATATGCCAAGAAATCACTCCCAAGCAGGTACTTGATTAGTTGATGACTAAATGTAAGAACCAAGAGGACAGCAGATAGCACACTCTAACCAGTCATGGGACCTATCATACACTCCAAGCTGGTATGTGCACCTCTGGTGTGCAAAATTCCTGCTCTTTAAAGTATATACCAGTTAATCATGGACATGACAAATCAGCCAGGCATCCAAATGCCTCTTGTTTAGGCAACTATGACTATGAGTTGTAAAGGAAGGAGAGGGGGCACAAATCACATGGTTTTGTCTCTCTCCCTGCTTTGGTGAAACCAATTCCTTTCAATTGCAATATATTTTGCAACTCTAATGTCATCATTCTTGGAGGGGAAAAACAGAGACTCCCTGCTGAGAATTAAATGATCTATTTAAGTGATACTTTCAAACATTTTTAAACCATCAGCTCAAAAATGCGGCATAAATAATATCCCAACAATGGAAAAGCACGTGTAAAATCATGCTATTATGCAGAGAGTGGTACACAAAGCAAGTACAGCATATCCTCCACCATTTGATCTTCTCTTGGTGTTCAACATATCCACAAATGATAAACACAGTAGAAATAGCCTTCCCTAAACAAAAGGTGTGTGTATGAGCAGAGCATTCCAGGAAAATTCCCAAGAGCCTAGTGGTAATGGTAAGTATTCCCCAGTATAATCCTGTTGAGGTATCTGAAGGAACTTCCTGTGAAGTCCAGGAGATTTCGTTGGTGAGTTCAAAGGAAGCAGGGTGTCACCTCTGGACCACATAGGGTGTAGTGCACAAGGAAAAGCCAGCTAACCACAGAAGAGATGGGTAATTAATATTCATCCATATGGGCAGCAGTGAAATTCCCATCTATAGTTCAGATTAACCCAGGCACTGATCATATTTTAAGAAAGTATAATTCATGTGGAAGTACGTGATGACCTTAAATCTCTGCTATCGGTTTGAGAACAAAAGGATGGCTCAAGTCTCCTAAAGGTGCAATTTTTCATTCCTCACAAATCCAAAGTCCCAAAATGCACACAGAATACAAGATGGGGTCCTTTGAATACTGTGGCACTGAGGCTAATGGGAGATTTAAACGCACAAGAAATGCAGGATCTAGTCATGAGACTATTTGAAAAGAATTATAATAGTCATAAAAATGGAAGGATATTTATTCAAAGATGCTTCAGTATCTCCTAAGTTCTTTTCCATACCCCTCTCTCAGTAGCTCACTGCTGCTTCAGCTCTCCTGAATCTTCCCTAATTATTCTTTAAAATATTTATTAAAAATTTGCACAGATGGCGAAAAAGCTGAAGATGTGAAACAACATTAATTTATTAAGCAAAGGACTAGAAGCCTATTATTGGTTTAGGCAGCCGCTTTTCATGCTGTATATTGTAACTAGGAATAATTAATTTCAAAGTCCTTGATCTCTGGGAGCTTTTCCATTAATATTGTTAATAATAGCAATTCACATTCACTCTCCCCACTTCCCTCTTTCTGGCTCTAAGTACTTGAGTGCCTCTAGGCACCCACAGTAGGCTGGATTTAAAAGCACCTACTTTCCTGGATGGGATGTAGTGTAGGCAGACTGCTGCAGAGAGCTCTTCATGGACCCTAAGGATATCCCAATGAATGCATTGAGTTTGCAGGCCAGGAAGGGGCTGAAGCATCATAAAGCTTGGACCTGGGGAAAGTGGATGTGTGCAGGGGGAGCTGGGAAGCTCTGGAGCTCAGGCTGCACCTAGAGGTGGAGCACTGCAGCACCTTTCTCATATCCCACATCTCTGCAACAGCCTAAAACACAAGAGAAAACAGAGTCCTGTCCTGTGCTGCAAACGCATGAAATGCCAGCACCCCAGCTGGCATATGCATGGATTCAACACTGTCAGCAGCAGCCTCAGCAGATGGGCCTGGAGTTCAGGATGGCAATTTGCCTTGGGAGGGAGAAATAGAACAGAACTTGACTTCAGTCCCATCACCCAAACAAGCCACTTTGCCACACTGCAGTACAGAGTAGTGCAGAGCCTACACATGGGTTTTGGACTCCTGTATTGCCATTTGCTGTCTATGTTATGATAGCAGTCTTCTATGACAGAAGGCACAGCCCCTTACCATTACATATTTACCTGCTATTGGTAGTGGCTGAGAAAGAACTGCATGAAATGCAAAGCATTTCAGCAACAGTTCAGAAGGAGAACTGGCAGAGCAGCCAGCCACATAAACTGGGGATAAACTATTACAAATCAGTGCCAATTATTGATGTTATGACCCTTTATTTTAAGTAAGGCTGGAATCCACCTCTTAAGCAAGGGGTCTAAAACACTTTGATGTATCTGAAATAGACTTGGTGTCTCCTCTGGTTGTAAAGATGCTCCATTCCCTGTTAGTGAAATGGAGGTAAAAGCACTTTAGCATCTCACTAAGTGTTTTTGGGAAAGCACAGTGAAGAGCTGTACAGCATCCAGGTACTAACAGGAGCAGGAAGCATAAGTGTGCCCCAGGTAGTTGGTATGAGCTTGCTGCGCACTGTTGCATTTGCTTCTCCTCCAGAGAGCTGGAACAGGTAAGTAATGTACATGCACTCCTCACACTGCTGTAAACCCACAGCCTAAGCTGATGACAAAGAACTGAAAAACTAAGTAAGAGTATAAAACACAGGCCGTGGGATGAACACTGTGGTCCCTGAGTGCATCTGAAGGAAATCCATCAAACCCAGGCATAGGACTGCTTGTTGATTCCTAGATTGGCCAATGACCACTTCAATGGAAGAAAATTTGCTCTTTGCCTTGTATTAACTTGTTAAGATTAGAGAAATAATTGCCAAATAGATGAAGCATTTCTTTGCAGGAACTCTTACTATTTTACCCAGCCAACCTTTCCTGTTGTAATACATGTAGTGCCTTGAAATCCAGCCAGTATCACCTAATCCCTACTGCCAAAACACAAACCCTACCTTAAAATCTGCCCAAACGCAAGATGACTGTATAGCAGATCTGCATATTTTAGTGGATATTGAAAGAAAAACAGTAGTTTTTCCAAAACTCCAATTTCACTCCAATTCTCAGACACGGGGGGGGGGGGGAAGAAATTTCAACCTTTCATGCTCTGTTACAGAAAATTTGCAAGATGGCTGCAAAATGCATTCAAACTAAAGCAAAGGCATCACACAGTTGCAACAGAGCATTGTCACCCTCCTTCAGAATGAGGCTATTTCAACATACTTCTTTGTTCCTGTTTGCTTTGGTGACATTGTTTATTATGCCTTGAGGCAAGATTTCTTTGAGAGCAAACTTTCTGTGGGTGTTTTCTCAAGATGCAATATTTAGACCTATTGATTCTTCTCCTTTGCAAATGTTTATGCTCTGACTTCCATCACATTTTAATTCAGGTATTTTTGTCAACTGCTAAATAATTTATCCTAAAAAAACCTATATGTGCACTGCATTTCACACTGGATTTATCCATCACAAATTATGAAGAAAAAATTTTAAAACCCAAGGTACTTCAGCAGTTGAGAACTAAATCCTGTCATCTTTTGCTCCTGAAACCACAGTCCACTCCCAAACTGATCCCTTCACTCCAGGTTTTTCCAAATTTTAACTAAATGAATACAGTTGGAGGGGATAGAGGAGGAGCTGTGCTATTTCATTTCCCTGGGCACAGGTAAATTCATTATAGACCAGAGCCCAGTCCAGCACTGCAGACAGACAGAACACGTTGCCTTCCTCCAACCTGCCCAGAGCTGCAGGTGAAGATGACAATTGGTACTGACTGTTGGCAGATCACTTGGTTGTCCCAGGGGACTGGACGTAGCCTCTAGCTCTTAGCTTAAGAGCTCTGATCTGAAGCAGAGGCAGCTACAAACCATGCGAAAAGGTTTCCAACTGGTGTGATTCTACAGCTAGCTCTTACAGATGGTGTCCAGCTTTATTGACAGGCATTTGTGCAAAACTGTTGTTTCAATTCCTGTGTTCACTTCCTCTCTGTCACCACCTAACAGCCCAGTGCTGAATAGGTGCTTATTCAGACCAGACACACACTGCAGTGACAGACAGAGCTCGCTCAGTCACCTACCTGCAGTGCGTTTCATCCACAGTCTACGAGAACAGCAGTCAACCATGATTAAAACAAAAGCATGTGCTGTTGACTGAGAAAATCAGTAGAAGTTGGATGAAATTATATTCTAGCAGCCAACATGGTTCCACCAACCTGCTCTCTGAAATGAAGCTGTGCCACTGGGTTTTGGCTTTAGGATAAAGCAGGAAGAGTGCTCCCTATCCAAAGGAACTCAGGTCCATCATGAAGAAAATACTGACCTTACACCCAGTTCCACTGGTTTTCAATCCCATGGGACTCCTCGGCAGGAGAAAGCAAGACCTGAGGAGTTGCCACTTTATGTTTTTGAGAAACTGCACCTCCCAACAGGTTCAACTCAACCCAACTGTGCCATACAGGAGCATACTGATAGCTGGTAACCACAGCAGTGCCAATAGCTGGGAAACAGAGGACGTAAGTAGTAAAACCACAAACACATTATGTAATATCCTGTTCATCAACATTTCATGACTTTATATTAATGAAAACATTTGTGAGAAAGACACACTTGTGAAAATGCGCATCTCATATGTAGCTGTGAAAAAGCCATTGTGATCCAGCCAAAACACCCTGCTCTAACACCTTTTCAATCCATTGCATGCTTTTTCTTACCAACAGGAAACCCTGCAGGATTGGAATCCACAGTTATTCATTCCATTTGTATTCTTACCCACAGAGTAAATGAGAACTTTTTACTACCACCAGAGCTATGAGATGGTTTGGAACTGGGATCCAAAGGGACTGCAATCATATGATTAGTATCAGTTAGACACAGGTCTGGCCTGTCCCAGGTTTGGAGAAACCAGAGAAATAATGATTTCTAGAAGGTGGCACCTTGTTTAAGGTTACTGTGTGATACCAGGCCATGCTTTTCTTCTAATAATTCCCCTTTTCTGGAGCAGATACATAACCACAAAATGTCCATAGCACTTCTCAGAAGAACTTGGTAGCAATGTCATTTCTTCAGACTTCACAAACATGAATGGACCTTGAAAGAGCTCTAACAAGTTTCAAAAGGAAGCATTAATCTCTATACTGATTCAGAGAAAACTCCAGGAACAAACTTGCCAACAAAGTTTCCAAGTTGACAAGCAGGTATTCTTCCCTGCAGCGCTGGGAGACACTGGGGATAGCTCCTCCTAACGTGTGTCCCCGTATTGCTACAAAAGCTGCCCTTATATAGCCGCTGGGCACACATACATATTCATGAGGCTACGGATGGATTACATCATTTTCTAGAAAGTGTCCCGCATGCGTACAGAA
>WYDI02011513.1:0-19953 GCA_009867235.2 Psittacus erithacus
GAACTTCTTCCTTATATCTAACCTGAACTTCCCCTGTTTAAGTTTTAACCCATTACTCCTTGTCCTATCACTACAGTCCCTAAGAAAGAGTCCCTCCCCAGCATCCTTATAGGTCCCCTTCAGATACTGGAAGGCTGCTATGAGGTCTTTATGCAGCCTTCTCTTCTCCACACTGAACAGCCGCAGCTTTCTCAGCCTATTTTCATACCGGAGGTGCTCCAATCCCCTGATCATCCTCGTGGCCTTCCTCTGGACTTGTTCCAACAGTTCCATGTCCTTTTTCTGTTGAGGACACCAGAACTGCACACAAACTCCAAGTGAGGTCTCACAAGAGCAGAGTAGAGGGGCAGGATCACCTCCTTCGACCTGCTGGTCACACTGCTTTTGATGCAGCCCAGGATATGGTTGGCTTTCTGGGCTGCGAGTGCGCACTGAAGCCGGCTCATGTTCATTTTCTCATCAACCAACACCCCCAAGTCCTTCTCCTTGGGCTGCTCTGAATCTCTTCTCTGCCCAACCTGTAGCTGCACCTGGAATTGTTCTGAGCCAGGTGTAGGACCTTGAACGGTCCTTGCTTAATCTGTGGCAATTACTACTTATTATATTAATTAGTGCCAACGTTATGTTACAATGAAGTGGGAAGGATGAATGTCATTTGTGCATATGCTAAAAGTGTGAAAGAGTAGAGTTTTAAGAGTATTATTGATTATACTTCAAGTCTTGCAATGCAAACCAACAAAATCCTCCTCCCTACTGAAGGAGCTGCCTACCTATTGAATAACACATTCTTTTTGGGGTAGATTTCAGTTTAGAAGTCAAGAGATCTGTCCAGATCTTTTTCCTGGAAAGGCTTTGCTGGAAATGTAAATTTTCCTTTCATTTTTCATTTGTTTCTAATTTCCAGATGAACTGGCATTCCACAGAAGAACCTCTGGTATGATATCAAATAAGAAAATGGGAGTAGTGCTAAGAAGGAAGTTTAAGTCAACACAGTTTAATTTTGTCTTAACAATATTTTCTCTTCTGTTCTTAAAGTGCAAATATTTCTGAGGGTTTGTCTTTTTTTGATACCAAGTCAGAGAGACTGCATTGCTACTATTGATCCCTGGATGTAATTAGAGGAGAACATGTTCAGCTACATCTAATGAGCTAATGGTTGTGAATGTTTTTTCTTTGGATGCAATTGACTTGTTCCTGACTTTTGATAAGAGGAGATGCTAATCTACACTGGGAGATCCAGGAAAATTCAAAGTATACAAATTTGGTGGATATAGATGCTGGTAGTCTCATTAGTATGAAAGATAAATTATATTTAGTTTTCATTTGTTCTGCAGACAGGAAAAACTTCTCATTTAAATTTAACCAGGTGAGAGAATCTTTTTGGCACTTGATGTAAGCATCTTGTGCATGTCA
This sequence comes from Psittacus erithacus, assembly GCA_009867235.2. Lineage (NCBI taxonomy): Eukaryota > Metazoa > Chordata > Aves > Psittaciformes > Psittacidae > Psittacus > Psittacus erithacus. The sequence continues at coordinate 1,414 of WYDI02011513.1, forward strand.
CTGAAAAAAACAAGTAGTGTAATCTACTGATTTAAGTTTGTGAATGTATTTATTGTGTTTCAGATAATCTGTGGGGGTTTTGGGTGCTTTTTTTTTTTTTCATAATGTACCTTCCAATAAGCTGCTAATTCAAATGGTACAAAATTGGAAGCTGAGGTTTCAAGATGAGCTCAGGATGACGTGGTTTGCAAAAATAATCATTAGATACAAGAGGAGTCTTAAATAGCATGTTTGTGTCTAGAACCTGAAATAGCATGCAAAATCAGTAATTCTTAAGGCTGGTAAGAAATGACCAAAACCTTCCAGTTCATTACTTTTTGGGGTGTGTTTTTTGGTTTTTTTTTTTTGTTTTTTAAAGAAAATTAGGGGTTGACCTTTTATTTTGCAGTATACAGATCTGATTTCCATGGGCAAAACAAGCTTTTTATTGGCAATCATGAAAAAGATTATTTTTACCCCATTTTAACATTTTCCATGTCCTTCATGAAATGTCCTATATGAAATGTCCAGGCAGCTCTAATAATCACAAACAAATGAAGTATGATTTGCCCAAGTTAATTGTGCAGATAATTCTTTCATACCAGGTGCATGCTTACAGTTTTACTTGGACAAAGAAGGTAACTTTGTCAATTGTGAGTTGACATCAAGCTGTCTTGCTTGGTTACGGCATTAGGCTTTGCTGTTGGGAATTGTATTCAAGATGTCTCAACAGCCTGTGACCTCAGATTGTGAAGGTTTGAGTGGAGCTGCTTTGGGTAACATGAGAGAACTGTCAGGATGGTAAAGATAGAGCCAGCTCATGGTCTTCCAGGTGCTGCAGTTTAGGTGTGCTCTGGCATTGCAGTGTCAGCAAGGACTGTTATACCAGAAGGAGCACTGTAGGTGAGCCGTCCTATTTCAGTCTTGTTTGTGGTTTATTGTTTTGTTTTGGAAAGGCAAATTATGCATCACAATGCCAGAATTCTGGGTTTGCTGGTTATAGCCTACAGCACTTAAGCTGTCTGTAGTGAAGTCTGTTGCCTTCACATCCATCATGCAGGCAGCTTGCATTTCTGGTCTTGAAGGAGGGCAGAACCAGTGTATGCTGCGAGAAAAGTGTACAAGCGCTGCTGACCCAACACCGTGAGCTCATGAGGAGCAAGCTGCTTTTCTCTTGTATTTTTAGTCTTCTATTAAAAATACGGTGATACTGTGGGAGAACCTCACTATGATCCAGTTCAGAGTGGAGGTTTATGTGTATGTGCATGAGTTCTGTAGACCCATGGGGTAGTCAGGGAAGGATTAAAAATACACTGTGTTTCTAAGAGGCAAAAATGAAACTACTTGAAACACTGATTAAAACAAGCAAGGAAACAAAAGCCCCAAACATTTCCATCAAATTTCTGTTTTGTCTGGCTGTTCATTGGTATAGAAACTAATCGTTAGAGGCATGATTCTGGGAATATTTCTGGGGTGTCTTGCCAACATGTCTACAGTTTTTGATGAAAAAGCCTCTCAGTTTCTCTTTGCTTGGTGGGTTTTAAAGACTTGCTGCTTTGAATTTAATGGCATCGCACTCTTCCCTCTTTCCCAGTTTACAGGCTCAAAAGTGTTTTCACAATGCATCTGGATGAATGTTTCAAACAGTCTGACTTCTGCAATGATGAAGAAGGCACAAGGGAATGCAGAAGTTCTTCTGGTTAGAAACTCATGATACAATGCCAAGATACAACGTATTTGAAAAAGTCTGCACTTATGTAAAGTGAAATATGATTTTATTCTCATAGCAGGTAAGCAATTATGTAAATGTTCCTTGGAATTACACTGTAGCTTCTATATCACTAGTGGTGATTGTAAGTGTAATTAAAGATGTATTGCTGCATTTAAATATGAAGATCTACAAATGTAGTCAACAGGGCTGGTAAAACTTACCTATGAGCTGTGTATTGTCCTTTAGTGTGCTTTGAATATGGCTTGTTAGTACCTAAGAAGCTGTAAGCATTACTGTCCCAAGAGACACTCCTGAAACTATTCAGAGGATCTCAAACCTGTCAGGATTGGATGTTTCAGCAATCTAAAAAATTTATCATTCACATCAGTCTGTTTGATCAAATGAAGCCTGCAAGTTGATTGCTGGATATAAACTGCCTGGGAGCCTGAAGATTGAAAAAGTTTCTGGACAACTGGAATGTGGAGGGGAAGAAACAAAAAAAGACAGGTTACCCTGACTCAATAGATGTTTATAAGTAAACCTACTTCTACACAATTGATTTTATATTATTATTTGGGGTTTTTTTTGAGATTTGAATGGCAGCCAGAATATTATAAAAAATAATGAAACTCTCCAAAGGTACCTGAAGCACAAATTCAAGTACAGTTACAGTTATATGGCTCGAAGAATGCTCTTATCCTTGAAAATGGACTTCATTAATTTTCAATAGAGTGAGGAAAGCCAACTTCATTTGAAAACTCAATTTTTTTGTTTATTAACACTTTGTCTCTCTTGTCTTGTTTTAAGGAATGTAAAGCTTCCAAATCCTCTCATTGTTCTTGATTATTTCCCTGATAAGGTGTGATTTCTGCTGAGATTTAGGAGGTCAGGAATAACCAGCCTGGTAATTCATTCTTGAAGAGAACAGGGAGCCCAGGTTTGCATGTAGCTCTGATTCACATCCTCCTTCCTGCTCATCACTCATAAATCTTCATATTCAGAGGCAATGTTTCTCTCCATTGCAAAATAAGGATTCCTGGGTATGAATGAACTGTATGAAAAGAAGTGTTGTGTATGATTCTGGTGCACTAAGGAAAGGGATTCTACACCTGACTTTACCCATATATGAAGCCGATCACTACAGACCTATTTCTGTTGTGTAGCACTCTTTTCCTTGAGAGAAGACTGAGACATTCCTCCCAGCTGTGAGTAAGAGGCAGGGCACAGGAATAGCAGCTCAGGATTTGCTTGGCAGCAAGCTTGTAATTCAGATGGAGACTGTACCCTGGATCCTCCACACCTCAGGGTAAAAAATGACCCAGGTTCATAATGATCCCTGGTTCATTATCAAAAGTAAATAATTGCAAAAGCCCCTTTCTGTAGTAAAAATAGTGGTTCTTAAGGTGTTCTGAAGTCATGATAAAGTCCTAGTATAAATGGCTGGGTAAAATAAGGACTTGCTATTAGTCATCCATGAGGTTATGACAGCCATGAGCAGGGCATGAGAGGGTGCCTAAGCCATGGGATGCTGTTCAGGAGCAAACTAGAGAAGTCTGTCTCTGAGGCTGTGGCAGCTTGTCTGAGCCATGAGGGCAAATGCCTTTTGGATCATTAGCCCTTCTCCTGCTTTCCTGCTGCACCACTGACTCCCACTGCACTTCCCCAACAGCTTTGTGGCTTCCCTGTGGAGCCAGAGATATGCCAGAACACAAAGTTATAGAATGGTTTGAATTGGAAGGGACCTTAAAGATCACCTAATTCCAACCCCCCTGCTGTGGGCAGGGACACTTTTCACTAGACCGAGGTGATCAAAGCCCCATCCAACCTGATCTGTATGTCACAGCGCAGGTACGTCCTGGCACTATGATAGGAAATATGAAAAGCAGATCTCTGCTTCACATCTGCAGCAAATCTACATCTGCTTAATTCCCTAATCTTCTTAATCCCACTGTTTCCGATGTGCTTTTTAGGGCTCTGCCCCCCTGTATCGAAGCTGTAAACAGCTGAAGCAGACTAAATGCAGTTGCCAGGTATCAAGTTCCTTCCCAAACCATGGAGGCAGTAAGGTTTCTTGAAGAATCAATGCCAGGTAGTTTGTATCACTTTATAAAAAGAGATAAGGTTTTTGTTATTCTGTGTTTGTTCTTGGAAATTCCAGAGATGTCTTCACTGAAGCTTTCTCAAAATGTTTTGCCTGAAGTAGAGACAAATGCTGGGAAATTGCAGCACAAGAGTTTAAGTCTGGCAAAGTTAGAAGCAAGAAGTTTGCTGTGATGTATCAGGCAAAGGCTGGTATTAGGCATTGTTGTCTGCTATGAGGCAAACTGTTAAAAAGAATAAAAAAATCAGAAGTCTAAATATGACATGGGGTTAGTTCATGTTGCGTTTGAATCACAAAGCAGAAGCTTTCACACTGCAGGTCTTTGGCCATTGCGTCCAACGGATTTTTTTTTTGCATTGTATTCTGTATTATCATTTACTGGAGGCTTTTAAACATTTTTAACACGAATGTACAGTGACTTTTAAAGGTTTTTCTAAAATTTTGTAGAATTGGGCAAGGAGAATGTCTCATGTAACCTGATGCATGTGCTGTTCCTCAAATGTATGATGCTGGCACTCCTTAAACTTTATTGAAACCTATTACTTCTAAGGAAATTTGACCATATTGAGATAAGGTCTTTTAAAAATGATTAATTCTTAACTCTGTCAGTCACAAGCATCTTGATAGGAGTGCTCGTTGTGTGTTTCTGCTCCTCCTTAGGGCAGAGCTCCCTGTACGGTGGCGCAGTCTGTGACAGGCTGAAACTCCCAAACCAGAACACACAAAGTGTGATGTTCTGGTCCCTCATTCCTCTTGCACTCCCTGTGCTGAATCTATTGTTATGATTACCCAGGACTGGATTAGCTGAAAACCTGAAAATGAAGTTAAAAACCTGTTTGCTATCTGTCTGAACAACCTCAGTTAGAAGGAAGTATTGTTATATCAAAAGGAAGAAAAAAAAACAAAACAACAAAACTTTAACTGGAAAAGTCCTTCCCAGCTTTAGCTGCAGTGATGGATGAGTTTCCTTTTCTGGAGGTTTCTCTCCTGAGCACTCACAACATTAACTTTCATGGGCAGGAAAGTCACATTACGACTTAAAATTGCTCAGACTGAAGGGATGCTTTTTTGTGAGTTTTTTTTTGGTTTTTTGGATTTTTTTTTTCTTTTTCAAAGACATAACTTGTAGCTTCATGACAAATCCATGGAAACTCAGTTTAGATTTGTTTGTTACCCAGAGGTATAACTTAACCTTGCAATAAACACTGGATGATATAAATGATGTTTATGTGATTCCAAATGAGGGAGGAACTGATGTTAAGTTTTGGGACAAATTTTTTCATGTAATGGGGGTTGGGCTGCTAGAATAACCAATGTGTGCAGGAATGCTATGGGAATGAGAGGTGTTTGTCAGTTTTGAATATTATTCATTCTCCTATCCAAGGCTTATGAAACATCCTGTTCAAAACATACTGTAGTTTTGTGCCTCTTGGGTTTAATTAACCCTGATGTAACTCTGATAACTTCACTAAAGATGGATGAGGGAGGTGTCTGAACCATTCACAGGAGTAAAAATGAGGTATTTTGAAAAGGAATGTAAGAAAGCCCCAAACAATTATGGTAGGAATCATAGAAAAAATGTACTGTAACAGGATTTCTGAAAAGTATTGAACAATTACTACATTTAGACCTGTGTTAGTGATTGCTCTGGGTTGGATTTCAACAAAGACTGGGATTTGTTACAACTTCATGTTTGTCTTTACCAAAGCAGTAAAATGGTTTAGCTTCTTTAAGAACAGATCCCAGAACTAGCTGATGCATTAACAATTATGTAGAATTTTTTTTTTTTTTTTGTGTGTGTGTGTTCAAAGGGGCCATTAATTTCTGCATTTTATTATTCAGACCACCGTTCAAATGTACTCTTCAAAAAGGCATTGCTTGTGCATGTTGTATTCTTTTGCCCCCAGAAATCTTCATCTCCAAAGGATGTTTCTTTGTCAGGATTTCCCAACAGCGTAGCACTGCTGCTGCATCTCCTTATAATCCGTTGAAAATAGTGACTGTAGGGATCTGAAAAAGTAAGTGAAAGCAGAGGCATAAGTGGGACATGATACCTGAATAACCCTTTTTGAGTGAGATTCAGCGAACTCCTTACAGTCAGTTCCGTTTTCAGAGTGGAAGACTGAGCATGAGAAGAAAATATCCACTGGATAATAACCTTTTACTCAGTCATCCTAGGAAAATTTTAGTCAAGTACCGGCTAAACTAATCTGACTTGACACCAATAATTGCATAAATTTCTGTGACCTTCATCACTCTTATTTTGTATTAAATGTCATCTTGTTAGATGATGCATGAATGAACGGTACAATATGATAGATAGCATGAATTATTGTCTGCTAATAGATTTTGTTAAAACATGTCTCCTCTCTGGGTTGGTCCTTGAGAAATATGACCAAAATTATTTCTTAACGGACCTTAAAAATCATAGGACTGTAGGACATTTACAGGAGTTAAGAAAATTGTTTCTATTTTCTCCTCAGCTTAAGGTGTTGCTCTTTTCCTTGCTTTCTTCACTCCATGTGTGTGGATACTTGGAGTGATGGACACAAATACACAAGCTTGGCTTGGATCTGATTCTGTAGGTCATGATAAACAGAAAACTTTTTAAAAGGAAGGCAGGCTATTTTCAGAAATATATAAGGAATCCTCCAGATTAAGCAGGCTGGTGTTTAAACTGAGAGAAAGTGAAAGCCGAATTTTACCTACAACTCCTTAAGGCCACCAGTTCCCACCAGGGCTGTTTCTGTTTGCAGGAAGTCCTGCAAAGCCCTGCCCCATGGACACTGTAGGTCATTACAATAGAGGAAGTTCAATAGACATTTTGCTTTCCATAGACAAGCCAAGCAGTTCAATAGCAGTACTTAAACCTACATAAAATAAATGCACTGGAAGAACTGTGGTTGCCTCTGAACTGTTAGATTTGATGTTACTGAATTAAAAAGATATTTGCCTAATAGCTTTTAATAATTAGGGTGATACTTAGGGTGACCTGGTAATTTTGTCTACAAAATGTTGTCCCCAAACGCATCCATTTTCATGCTGTCTGTTGGCATATAACCAAGTTCTAAAGTCTGCTTTTCACTGTATACTACTGAAAAACATTTTAAATATGTTTCCAGAGACTGTTAAATGGTAAAAATTGTAATTGTCGGAAGTTTTCTTAAGCAAAACCGAAACCAAACAAAAAAACCCCAAAAGAAAACTCAAACATATCTTTAAGGGTTCAAGATTGTTTGGAATTAAATGTGACACGTTATCAGCACAGCTCCTTTTCTTGTCCACATTTATATAGATCTGGCCAGATAATGTGATCAGACCTGATACATATAGCTTAGGCAGAAGAAATTCTAGCTAGTATTGAAGAGCTCTTGATTGTAAGACAGCATCCTCAACTTCTACAACAGGGTAAAGTGCCTACTAAATGCTTTTGCATATCTGCAGCCAATTTCTTTCCATGGGCTTAGAAAGCCCTGAACATTTTAAATCTTATGTCAACAGCACATTTTTATTCTAACAACTATTTTTCTGTAAAAACTTTTTGATGTGTCATGGAGTAACATCCCATTTTGCACAGGAACTGATGTTTTCCTCTTGTCCTATTGCACCATGGAATTGTCTTGGGCTCTTTCCACTCAGCTGCACTTTAACTGGATGTCACAGAAGGTAGGTGGAAAGCATGAGCACATTCCATCTGAGAAATCTTCAGAAAACGTAGTTAAGTGCTGAAAACTGTGAAGAGAACAAGGTGGTAGGCTCCACAGTGAATCCAGCTTGGCTGGAATAACAATATGAAATCAGGTAAATCTTGGTACATGTGTGTTCTACTTGTCACCACCCTGGTGAGGTGACCACATAATTTGATATACTGTTTTCCCTGCCTCAGTGTTCTTTATCTTATTTTTTCCCAACTCCTTTTATAATTCTATTTCAAAATACTGAAAATTATTATTTGAGGCAGTTCAAGAAACTATCAAGAAGATATTATTTCTGAAGATTTTTTTCTTAAGTCATGCATCTCTTGCCTGATCTAAAACTACAGTGATGCAAGCTGAAATACAATCATAAGGACAGATAGCGAGAACAGGATAAGCAATAGTAATAGGACAATTGAAAATGATAGAGTTCGATGCTAGTACTGCTGGCATTAAATTTTAATTATGAGTACATTTTCTGTTAGTACTGCTGGCATTAAATTTTAATTATGAGTACATTTTCTGTTTGGTTTTGATAAGTATATAACAGTAAAGTTGTATGTGATATTTTTTGTGTGTGTGGTTTGTTGGTTTTTTTTTTTGATTGAGTTTTGTTGTTTTGGTTTTTTTGGGGGGGAGGGTTGTTGTTGGGTTTTGGTTTTGTTTTTTGGTTTTGGGGTTTGGTTTTTTTTTTTCTCTCCAGAAAGTCTTTTTTAGATTGACTTTGATATGCTGCTAGTTTGATTTAAATGCATCTAATGCTAGAATGAAGTTTTGACTGGTAAAAGGTGCTAGCCAAATTCTTGTAATACAAGGAACATAACAATCCTACATAAGGTCCAAAATCTCCTTTGCCTTGAAGGTAATACCCTCTTGCTTAGTTTTTTCCTATGCAGAATGTGAATCTCAGACTCAAAAAGGAGGGTTGAATTTCGTCTAGTTTTAGCAGAGCTAAGATTTATCAAAACTCTAGCAGGTGTTTTCTAAGGGAGATATACCTGAGATTGGGTGTGGGGATCAGTAAGAAACTGCAGCGTATTTATGACACAAAGAATTCAGGAGATGTGAGGTCCTTTCTGATTTTCCAGTTTCCAATGTCTCATTCAGTAAGTGCTTCTCCCAAAAGGAGATTTTTTTTGTAAGCTTTTTTTGTTATTGTATCATATAAAGTAAGACCAGACTCTTGTTGAAATCAGTGTGAGTCAAGATCAAATAATGATTCCAAAGTAAGTGTTCACATGATATTGAAGTCTAGCCCTAATTCTCATCATATAAACAAGTAGGATTTTGGAAAATGTGTCATGTTGATGTATGGCAAATAAACTGCATCCTGACATTTTGCAAAATTTAGGATTTCCTAGCATTACAGATAGTCTAGCGTAGCTTTAATTGAAACACCGGAGATTTAAAGGGTATATAAAAAAACTCCAACCTGTCCTGGACTTTTTACACTCTTTCATAATTAAAGGACGTGAGGTCACATGAAGCTAATAATGGGTAAATTTCAAGCAAATGAAAGGAAGTATTTCCTCACAAAGCATGCAAGCGGTCAGAATCGAACACTGTAGCTGCACTTTTTAAAAGCGCCAGCTAACTTTATGGTCTTCCATGAAATTTTTAGCTTTACCTGCTAGACTGAGTTAGTCTGTGTCCATGCCTCAGGGCATTAGCAGATCACCAAATGACTAAAAGAATTTTTCTTTTCCCTATGCAAAGCACTGCACAATTACTAAAATACTTTCCCCCTCCCCCCCTTTGCTGTCTTCTAAATAATAGCTACAAGCAGGTGCTAGGAACAGCATTTTGCTGTGATGGATAATTGGTAAAAATCTGATAAAGTGGCTTCACTATTTGATTTTTTTCACCATGCCAGAAGTTTGCTTTTATTTTTAGCAATGATTTGTGGTAACAATACAGACAGAAAAAAGTTATGTTTTCTAATAAGATAAAATGATGCATGTAACCAGGTGCAATTTGAATCTGTTATACTTAAAACTATTTTCAGCTGCCTGCTTTTAGAATGATGACCCTTCCCATTGCAGCAGCGGCTTGAGTTTGTTCCTGTAGTATAAGCAATAATGAATGTTGAAAAGGAGGGAAAGGAAAGCAGTGGGGAAGGGGGAGACCTTCAGATGCAAGAACAAAGCAGTATGTTGAGAAAGGTGGGGAGAGGGTTGAGGGGTGCAGGAGTGCTAGGTAAGTGTGAGAAACGTGCCCCCTCAGTTTGAGACTAAGCGGTAGCCTCTTTTGGGGCTGCCATTTAAACACTTGCAAGAAAATTTAATATTGTGAGTTCCTTATATCTAATTCTGCAGTAAGGTGGGAAACAAGGAAAAGAGGATCTTAACAACATGAAAAAATTGTGATCTTTTTTTCTTCTGTAGGTATATTTGTTTGATCATGCTGGAGCTTTGAGACCAAATAAAAATTGCTTTCTCATTTCAGATGTTTCCATTACTGCAAAACAAATAGCTTTATTTTACAGCTTTTAAATGATTCTCCCAAGCATTTCTCCTTCTTATCCTGTTTCTCTTCCTTGCTGCAGCATTTTCACTATTGCTGCCATTCATCTGTATTTCTTTCTTCTTTGATTTTTATGAACTCAGCTTCAGCAGTAGAGTTCACAGAAAACATCCTCTCCTCTTCTGTGTAAGACAAGCCAGGTAAAAGTGGTTTACTCAAGGGGAAGGAAGGAGATAAAAAATAAATCTCCTTTTTATATCAGGCCCCCAGGCCAAATTGAGCTATGACGTGGGAAGCAATACCTAGTCATTTCCCATAAGAATTTGTACTTCTGGAATTGACCTACCTTCTTTTCCAGATGTAAAAAGATGTCTAAACTTAACTTAAACTCTTCCCAGGAGGATCAGAGTCCTTTGAGAATCTCATGGATGAGGTAGAACGTTACAGACTATGGCAGAGTGATGGTTGCTAATGGCTGAAGTGTTCTGACACTCAGACTAGATGCCAAATTCCTCCCTGGTCTGTCATGTTCTTCTAAGAAAATTCTTTCATCCGTGTGCCCCTATGTTCGTGCTCCCACACATATTTTGATAACATATTATGACAAACACTTGGAAGAAAGTTTGGGTGTGAGTGACAATGTTATGTCTGCCTTCAGTGGAGCCTATGGTTCTGTTGTAACTACCATTATTTTCATTATCAATGTGCCTAAGAGACATCCAGTGCCTATGTTTGTTTAATGTATGCTTAGAGATTCACTTCAATTATTTTTTTCAGATGTTATTTTTTTTTGTCCATAAGATAATTTTCCAGTCACTAATGAAGCCAAGCAAAAAATATCCTGGATTTGCATGGACAGGTGTCCACGTGGGAGCTGGACTTCTGAGAAGAAAAAGAAAGAAGTGTCAGAAAGAAGAGTAGAGCAACCTTTCCTAGTTTTGATATCATCTGGTGTTACGTTGTTTGAATTAATATTCACAGTGAAAAGGCAGAGCTCCTTGAAGACAGGAGTGTGACAAACATTCATATCTATAGGTAATAAAGTAATTTTCAATGAAACATCCGTCCCCTAACTCTGAGCTGAAGGCATCCAAAGCATGAAGGGCAACTGGCATCATTTTCTGGTAATTCTTCACTGATTTTAATTCTTTCTATATTTTTATATTTTTTTATTTTTCCTTTCTGGAGGGTTGAAATATTTTAAATATTCTGAATAACTGATTTGAGTTTATATCTGGGTGTGTGGTAAATAAAGAAGCTCAGAACACTTTATTCATGCACAGGATTTTTCTTTTTCCTCCACTGCTGGAATTACTGCATGAAACAAGTGATTCTGTTATACAAGACATCAAAATAAATAGTGTGAACAAACTCTTGCAGCTTTAAGCATCTATGAATCAAAGTCTATTTGGCCTCTTCATTGTTATGGCCCTACATCTTGATTAATGAGATCTCTGAACGACAGCTTGGGAGCAAGAGGTTTTAATATAGTACATAAACTAAAAAAGCTGAAAGGAGGAAAAAATAAAAAAACAAAACAAAAAACCCCCAGACAAAACTGAAAAGCAGAAAAAGGGGACTGTGTATCTCTTAGATTGTTAATGTCTTTTCTCTTTTGCTTCTTCAGACATTCTTGTTGAGATCAGTTATGTTTCATTTTATAGTACAGGTTTCCTCTCATTTTGCTTTCCTTTCTGGTTAGCACTTTACCTTCTCCTTTTGTTTCATTAACTGTATCCTGAATGTCCTCCTTTTATTAGTCATACTACCATGAAAAGAATGGAGCGGACTGTTTGTCCATAAGATAGTAACTCAAGATTTCATCTGAGGGTGTACTGTGAGATTAAAGACATGGTAGAAATCAACCTGGGCTCCTTCCCCAGCTGCATAGGATTAAACGAGAAGGTACAGCAACCTCATCAACTAGCAATAGGCTGGAAATGAGAACGGTAGGTGATGCCAGAAATCACAGATAAATGTGCAAGCTGCTAATACATAGGATGAACCAACCATGCTGTCTGTATTTGGTGGTAGACAGGGTTTCCATTCCTTCCAGTTTAACTTGATATTTTGCTTTCATGTGCAAATAACTTGTAGAAACTGACTTCCTCAATATCCATAATGTTAACATGAAGTATTCTGACTGCCTGCATGCTCTGTCGTTCTCTGTTACTCCTCTATGTACAGGGAGGTCTCTCCCTGTTCAAAAAGGATATCATAGCTGTTACTGTGCTGGAGATTACTGATTAAAGCTGAGAGAGTTGGAACTTAACTCTTTTAATGTAACATCTTTTTTTTCTCTTTTTAGGAATTTCATAAGCTAAATGTGGTGGATTAATTTTATGTATTTCATTTTATGTGTTTCTGAGTGTGATGGAGATGGGGAAGCTTGTCTTCTTAGAGAAAGAAGATTTTTATGACCAAACTATAAGGCTGACTGTTCCCTATACCCCTTAATGACTTCAAAATCTATTAGCTGATTTCAATAAAGTGCAGCAGAAGTCTAAAAGACAGTAGCTTCCTACAAGTTTTGTGAAAATCAGGTGCAAGGGATATCTTTACAAAGAGAAGGGTATAGAAAAATCAACTTTTAATGAGTCTTGCCTAGTTTGCTCAGTGGGAGTGGCCAATGCACCAGTCAAAATGCAAAATCTCAGGACAAGCCACAGCAAAGTGGGTTTACTTCTCAGCTAAGGGTATGGGGAAGACCTGAAAATACTGAGGGGATGGACTTCAGAGATGTTACTGGAATCCAGGGCATTGTCAGGGGTTGCTTAGTGACAGAGGTGTGAAGAGGAAATTGCAGTGTACAGAAGAACTTGAGGGTAACAGGTGAGTGGATGTAAAACACAAAAGTTCAGGAAAAAACCAGCTTCCCTGTGACCAATGTTTCTGTTTCATCATTGTTACTTGTTTATCATTTTCACTTCAAGCCATGAGATTTAGCTCTTATGGGTCAATGTGAATTACAGTGCTTTTATTTCCAATTTCTTTTTCAGTGGACAATTGTAGGCAGTATGATAAAATAGCAATAAAAAAATAGAAAAAACTGCAGTCACAGAACAATTTGGAGGGATTTGGTGTATAATTGATGTGAATGTGGTTTTATGACAATTGTTTGTGTTTTTAAATGTTTTCTGATGCTCAGTGGCTTGTGATGGGGCAAGTTTTTAATTAAAATTTCTATCTAATATTTCCGTTGTAAACTCCCTTAGTTTGCAGCTTCTGTGCAGTGTTACTAAATTTCAGAAACTATTGTAAGATGATGTGACCACCGTTTGTAGGTCTGAAATAATGAGATGTGCTGCTTATGAAATTCTGTGACGTTTTCAAATCTTCTAGAGATGTACTGAAAATGGAAACAATAAATGACAAGGCTTTTTTTTTTCTTGTTCTTTTTTTTCTTCCTGATGCATTTTAAAGAGCTATAATTTCAGATTTTTACTGTATATCTGAAAGAAACAAGAAATGTGTCTTCAGATTTCAGCACCACTGAAAACAAGGACAGGATAATTGTTATTACAGCTTAGCCAATGTACAATCCATCCAAAATAGGTCATGATGAACAGCCCTTTCTGAAGGAGTCCATGTTCTGCAACTGCTTGCCTTTACACCTGTTACTTTTATTTGCTTATCCCAATGGTTTTGCATTTTTCTGTCTGTGTGCCCATTTCTTTATCTGGTTCATATCTTCCTTAGGTTTCATCTCACCTCTGTCTTTCTCCCTTCTTTTGGCTGCTTTCACCTGATAAAAAATATATTTGGCTGAATCTTTGAATCCCTTGTTCAACAAATCAAGTTAAAACAAAATAGTAAAAGCTCACTGAAAAAAGCAATTGGCTGTAAACTGCTGTTCTGCTGGCTTGAATAGTTTTTGTGATGGCTTACTGAATTCTATGAAATTTTTGTTAAGATTTCTTAAGCACAGGATGGAACTTATAAAAAATAAGTGCAAGTACATACGCTGAAAGAATTGTTTGCCCTCTCACCTGCTTTGAGCAGGGATGTGACTCTGCATGTAGTTGCAAGTAAGCACACAGCTGAGCTCTTGGTATTTGTGGAGATTTCTTTTTGTATCTTTGTTCTGTTTAAAAAAAATTTGGTTTCCTCAAAATCAGTTGAAAAGAAGTGCTAAAAAATTAATTCCTGTTAATGAAAGGAAACTGTTTTCCAAATGAATGTACTTAACTGGAACTAGCTACTGTCTTAGGTCAAAAGAAAAATTTCCAGTAGAGGGCCACAAAGATGATCAGGGTCTGGAGCATCTTTTATGAGTAGTATTTTTGATCATATGAGTTTATGATTGCAGTAGCTGGGCCTGTTTAGTCTAGAGAAAAGGAGACTGAGAGGGGATCTGATTAATGCATATAAATATCTCAAAGGTAGGTGCCAGGAAATTGTGCTAGACTCTTTTCAGTGGTGGCCAGTGACAGGATGAGGAGCAGCGGCCATAAGCTAAAACACAAGAAGTTTCACCTCAACATGAGAAAGAACTTCTTTACATTGAGGGTGGCAAAGTACTGTAACAGGTTGCCCAGGGGGGTCGTGGAGTCTTCCTCTCTGGAGACATTCAAAACCTGCCTGAATGCGTTCCTGTTTAACCTGCTTTAGTTGGCCCTGCCTTGGCAGGGGAGTTGGACTGGATGATCTCCAGAGGTCCCTTCCAACTCTAACGGTTCTGTGATTCTGTGAAAATCTCTTTTTACCCATACAGTGGTATCTTGCTGTTGGTGCATAATACTGGAAGCAACAACAGTAATCACAGATTTTTTACCCAAAACATCAGTAAAAAGCTTCTTAATCAGCTATTGTGTACTATCAAGTAGATAGCCTCTGCAGCCTGTTACCACCTGCTGGCATCTACTTTAAAGAGGAATACACACTTTGTGAATATTTCCCTGAGAATAGCTATGTCTACATTCTTCCTGAAAGCCATGCAATAAATCCTTCTAGTTGGCAGTCTGCAAGCATTTGATTTCTGCATACTCAGCCCAAACCTGCCCACGGAAGGTGAATGCGAAAGTATGTGCTAATGAATTAAACACGTTCAGCTCTTGTAGAAATTTGCATAGTGGTAATGTTGGAATAAGTGATAAATTCCAAATGAGATTCAATGAGACTGAATCAGCTTTTCTGAGACTTATTTATCTATCTTTCTCCTTGGAAAGGATCCTAGAGGAAACTGTTTATTCTTTTTTAGTTATAATTGTTTGGATTTAATGCAGGAATTGGCAGATTAGATCAGACCGAAGTTTGATACTGACCAATATCTTGTTCCTAGCACTGATCAGTGACATACACTTCAGAAAAAGGTGAGAAAGGTCTGTAGAAAGCAGTCATAGGAGTCTTTCTCCCCATTTTATGATAGTGATTAGCTCAAGCTACAGATCACTGAGGTTAATATTGTTACCCCTAGTTATATATTCTGGAGTATTCTCCACACAAGCACAGGGGTTATGGAAATCTTTGCATAAATGTAGACATTTAGATATTGGCTTCTAAACTTGTTGGGTAAGTTCTTTTTCTGGTTAATGAAAAAAAATGGGTGCTTGTAAGATGCAATTTATCTTGCTTTAAGGCAGACATCCAAAAGACTTGTCGGATGTCTAGAAGAGACATCCAATGAATTTTCTTAGATACATCCACTTATTTCTACTGATTGCAAAAGGAACCTGGGAAGTTAGTTCAGACTAGATTGAAAGCATTCCTGATGAGGACCTGGGGGTTTTAGTCAGTGAGAAGCTCAATATGACCTGGCAGACCAAAATCAAAAACACAGCACTGCACCAGTTACTAAGAAGGAGAAAAATGACTGCTACTGCTGAACCCAGGACAATGTGCAGCCCAGAAAGCCAACCATATCCTGGGCTGCATCGAAAGAAATGTGAGCAGGTTGAAGGAGGTGATCCTTCCCTTCTATTCCACTCTCACGGAGTACTGTATTCAGCTCTGTGGCCTTCAACATAAGAAGGATTTAGACCTGTTGGAGCATGTCCAGAGAAGGGATAAGAAGATGATCAGGGGGCTGGAGAACTTCTGTAAAGACAGGCTGAGTGAGTTGGGGTTGTTCAGCTTGGAGAAAAGAAGGCTGTGCAGAGACCTGATAAAAGCCTTCCAGTACATAAAGGGGGCCTACAAGAAAGCTGGAGAGAGACAAGGGGGAGTAGCTTAAACTAAAAGAGGGTAGATTTAGATTAGATATTAAGAAGTCATTCTTTACTGCCAGGCTAGTGAGGCCCCGGCGTAGGTTGCTGAGAGAATTGGTGTCTGCCCCATCCCTGACAGTATCCAAAGTTAGGTTGCACAGGGCTTTCAGCAACCTGGTCTAGCGCAAGGTGTCTCTGCCCATAGCAGGGGGCTTGGAACTAGATGATATTTAAGGTCCCTTCCAACCCAAACCATTCTGTGATTCTATGAAGTATAGTTATGTGAGATTAGTCTTGCTCATTTTGTCAGATTGCAGTATGTATATAGGCAATAGCAGAAGTAAGTGATGGTGTTTTTTCTTTCAACCCTAAAACATATTTTGTCCTCCCTAGGTCTTATTAAAATGTGGTTAGGTAAATTGTTCAAGAGTCACTACAAACAACATGGGAAGAACACAGGAGACCTCCGAGGTTCAAGGCAATGGCATGATAGCAATGAATATTCATGAGTGCAAAAATGTCCCAGATGTTATGAGCACAGAAATGCAGCAGAGAATCTACTCTGTCTAGGTTGATACTTAAACATTTAAAATACTCTTAGGAGCCTTTTTCTTTTCTTGCACTGGACAATGCTGTCAATGTCCAGTTTTTGCAAGACACTTCAAGCCCTGTATAGAGAAGAACTTGCTGGATATTTAATGTAATGCTTCATACCTGCCTACATACACAGAATTCAGCTGAGTTTAGGAAGCAGCATTCTGGTAACACTTTTTAACAGGATATGTCCAAATAAGAAAATAACATCTTTTCAATCTCTCTCCCTCTTTCTCATTTTCCATTTTGGTTTAGTTTGCCTTTCATCATGTGGTATTGGCATTAGCACATGTTGTATTAGATCAAACTGTCAAAAAGCTGACAGTTATTTTTTTTTCTTAAGCATATGCATTTTTTTGAATAGTAATTAATTCAACCAACTGGAAGTAAGTAATTAGTAGCTTTTTTTTTTCTTTTTTTCTTTTTTGGTGCTTTGTGAAGATTTTGACGTGAATTATTTTTAGAAGATTGTAGTTTTAACATCTAAAAAGCCTATATAAAAATATAGGTACCTTGGTTACACAAGAAGAGCGTGTGATCCTAGGGAGCATACTGACGCATGTGATGCTGAACATGATTTTTGAGTGGGAAATGCTCAGGTGCCTAATGACCTTAGGGAAGAGCCTTATGGAGTACTGATGGTTGGTTGCATAAGTGTTTTAAATACTCAAGTGTTCATGTTTTGTAATTGCTACCAGTCACTATGACTACATGTAGGAGTAGGACTGTTCCATTACTGAAGTTCTGTGTGCTTGAGAAGAGCAGCTAGTATGTCTTACATCCTTAGCAGAAGCTTGCTTAATATTTCTAGCTATTCCAGTAAGATGGTTGAAAGTTACAACCATCTGTAGATTTTGTTTTTTTATATCCTTTATTTATTCAAACAATACAACATAACAAATACTGTTAAAACGTTTTCTGAAGTGATACACCTTGTTAGTTGTGTTGGTGTTTTTCAGGAACTTCCATCATGTGCAAAGAAGTTCTGGTTTTGGTGCTCTAGTAAAGGTGGTGTTGCACCTCTTCCTGTATGGATGAGGGAGATCTTACTATGAGATGTATTTGCAAAAGGGAGACCTTAATTGTCTTCCATGCCCTTTTCGCAGCTGTTCATAATGGTATCAAAGTGTCTTTCTGGAGTAATTATTTGCAGGAAATGGATGTCAAAGCTGAATGTCATGTATGTTTGCAGAAGCAGGACTTCCTAATTGTCTGATTATTGTTAGAAGTTGCCACTTACAGCTTTGGTTGTTTAATAAAATGGTTTTGAAAAATCTTCCTAGACTTCAGGTTTTCTCTTATCAGTATTTTCAGCAGACTCTGATTATGGGTTATTAATGTAGGAAGTATCATCTACCTATTAAATAGGGTATTATCCTGAATCATACTCTTCTTTTACCTGACCAATAACAGATTATTCAATCTGTGGGATGGAATATTAAGATAACTGTCAGTAAATGTTAAAAACAGTTATGTTAAATCTGTCAGTTAATTTTTGATAGAAAATTAATGATGGGAAAACAGAAGTGCTTGGGAAAGGAAAAAGAAGCAGTACTAATCAGCAAAAGGTATTTGTTCAGACTTAGCTACAGTATTTGCTCCTCATAATTGTGTTGTCTTTCAACATGAAAAACCAAGATTATTTCAAGTTGAAGCATGCACCCACTAAGGAAAAAAAGAAAATAAATCTTTGTTCAGTTGTGTTGACTTAACACTAGGTCTTTTTTTTTATTGCGTATGCAGCCTCAGTTGACCCTTAAAAATCTGTGTGGAAATATGTTGTGGTTTAAGCTTAGTCGTAAATTAGACAAAGCATGTAGCCTGCTTGTTTTCCCCCCACAACCTGTCCTT
>WYDI02011514.1:0-19991 GCA_009867235.2 Psittacus erithacus
AGGGGCTTGGAGCAAGCTGCTCTAGTGGAAGGTGTCCCTGCCCGTGGCAGGGGTTGGAGCTGGAGGAGCTTTAAGGCTCCTTCCAGTCCAATACCATCCCAGGAGTCTGTGATGTTGCGTCCATTAGAACAGCGCCACAAATGGCCTCTGCTCACGTTGGTACAGTCAGAGCACAACCTGTGCTGCCCGTGATGATTCACACGTCCAGTACCTGCACAGCTCTCTGAGCTTTCAGAGTGGAACCAGAGTTAATCATTGACGTGTCCCATTAGTTGGGAGGTAAATGTATGTTCCTGCACTTGCTTTGCGGGTTGATTTTGTATTTGAAAGCTCTGTGTGTTGCTGCTGGGGTGGGAGGTGGGAATTGCGGCTCCTCAAACAGAAGAGGGTGCTCCAGGAGCATGGAGAACAGCGCTGGCAGCGGCTCAGCAGCAGTCATGTTCCCCTGGAGGTGAAGCAGAAAAGCACAAAAGCTCGTTTGGGGGCAGCAGAGAGGAAGACTTTATTAAAGTTTTCCAAACTTTAAGGTCTCCCACCTTTTTCTTTCCCAGATTCCCACTAAATGACCAACCTGGAGCCACTTTCCTTTCCCTGTGTGATAAACCAGCGCAGATCCCAGTGAAAGACGGAAGTTCTGCTGCTGGATCTACCCAAAACGTCACCAGGATCGTGGCAGGAGGCTCCTGTTGTGCCACGTCACCACGTGTGTCGCCGCTGAGCAAACATTCCTGGAGTCCTGTCCCCTGAGTCAAGGGCTGCCAATGTCCCAGGGCTGACAGAATGACCCCATTGGGGGGGGTGCCTCCCGTGACCCACAGGGTTGGTGCTACAGGATGGGCACAGCAGGATACCAGCTCACTCTGAGCCTCCATGGAGCAGGTCAGTGCTCAGGTTACTCATTGGCATGACATGAGAACCCTTAAAGGCAAACCATCTCAGGATAAACTACAGTTTTTAGGAGGGAGAATGGAGACAAACCACATTGTGTGACACATTAAAACATACAGTAAATTCCAAGGATGTGGTTGGGCACATCATGGCTTGCTCAAGATGGGACAAGCAGCTTATCCTTGTCATTCCTTAGGACAGTAAGGACAATGCTTTTTTTTTCCACTGAATTCCTTGTCATTTGAGTTAAAAGATGCTCCTCATTTTCTCTGAGGCATAAATGCTCATTTTAGGACAAAGGAGTACAGAAAACATAGCGGAGTTCATTAAAGTGTACCATGGTGTTGTCTAGTCCAACACCAGCATCATTCAGCAACATCTGTGCTCTAAAATAAATTAAGTAATAGGTTTGATAAGTATTTTGGAAAACAGATAAATGAATTTGGCTACAACAGGTAACACTTTCTCCTAAAGAGACCCGTTTATCCCACTCCAGAGTTGAGCAGATAATGCAGATCTCTCTGATAATCAACATTAAAGCGTGTTTGGTGGGGTGCTATTAAATAATGAAGAATGGCTGAGGCTGGTGGCTGTAATCACTGCAGGAAATGTTCCCCCTCCCCTCTGGAATTAATGATACTGTTGAAAATGTTTTTATGTCCAAACTGCATCATTTTGGAGAGCAATTAGCAGGAGATGAGCTGAGCTGAGCTGGAGGCTGCAGCAGTAATGTGCTGTCTTGAGTGTCACTCGTCTGTGCAATTACGCATGTCCCCCTGCGCATGGCCAGCACAGGAGCACAAACACACCTGCATCATTAGCCCTAAAAGTGACATTACTCATCACAAGGAACATGGAGACAAAGTGACTGGGCAAAACCAGGCTTTGTGCTTTCTGCCTTTCAGCTTCCTGCAGGGCCAGGACCACCGAGGACTCACTCCTGCAAGGCACCTTTGTGCCACTGTGTTTTTCCCACCAGTAGCATGTGTGATACTTCTGGTGAAACGAAGCACTGGCTCTTTTCCAGCGGGCAGCTGGCAGGCAGCATCCCTGGCAACTCACCCAAAGGGGCATCTTTTGCTTCTCGTATGGTATTTACAGTAGTGGGTGTGTGAAGAGGGAAACCATTGAAGATTTCATGTCCTTTCACAGTGCAGCAGAACTTCCATCGGCAGTGGAAGCTCTCACCAGTCTGATGGCACACTTCCACTAGTGCTCCATTTCAAACTAGGTCCAGGAAGTTTATCTGGAGCAAACGAGCCGCTGGAGCAGCTCTGCTCTGGGGCCAGGCTGAGAGAGGTGGGCTGGTTCAGCCTGGAGAAGGGAAGGCTCCTTAAGGGGAGACCTTACAGCAGCTTAAGGGGCTTCAGGAGACCTGGAGAGAAGGGCTTTGGACAAGGGCCTGTAGGGACAGGACAAGGGGGAATGGCTTTAACCTGCCAGAGGGGGGGAACTGAGATGAGCTCTTACGCAGAAGCTCTTCCCTGGGAGGGTGCTGAGGCGCTGGCACAAGGTGCCCAGAGAAGCTGTGGCTGCCCCATCCCTGGCAGTGTTGAAGGCCAGGTTGAACACAGGGGCTTGGAGCAAGCTGCTGTAGTGGAAGGTGTCCCTGCCTATGGCAGGGGGTTGGAACTGGATGACCTGTAAGGTCCCTTCAACCCAAACTAGTCTGGGATTCCATGATCTTATGGAATTACTGCTTTCTTGATGTGTGTGTTCTCAGCCAGCAGAACAAAGAATTGCTAAAAAGCCAATATTCCAACTATTCACCAAAGCCTGTTTTCAACCCATCATCACTTTGAAAACTCATCCTGCAGTTGTATGTGAGTCATGGGCTTAGATTAATTTATTTTGCTGTGCAAAGAGGTTTTTATAATACTCTTCCAATGCATTGAATCATTCTTTGCTGATGACTTAAGGATGCTGGTTTATTTCTCTAGTGATTGCAAATGGAAGCTTGATTTTAGTGCTGAGTGTGACCCCAAAACATAAAGGAATATAATCATATATAATTAACTAGGCTGCAGTGTGTATGCTAAATACCTTGGTTGGTCCTTAGTTCTGTGTGTTGCCAGACAGGAAATGTTTCCTTTCCAAGATAAAGGGTTAATTTTGGTGCTCAAGATAGTAAATTTCCATGTTTACTCGCTAAATATCACCTAATAACATCAGAAGGAAAAGGCACTTTTCAGTTTATTTAGCCAGCAATAAATATACCTTGGAATAGTTGATAACTCTGCAGACGAGCACAACAAATCCATTTTGCTTAGAAGAGCAACAGATCAAATATTTATAGTTTGGCACTAAAATATAGTGCAAGTGTAGAGCTAAAGGTTATGTGTTGGATTAATTTCATATGCACAGCTTGATGTGGATGTGGTTTGTTTGCAGCAGGATGCTTCATGTGTAACAGGAAAATTTGCTTCCATTTGTCAAAGTTTCTGTTAAAAGTGATAATTTCTTTCTCTTCTTTGTTTTAAATAAGCTTCAAGCAGCCTCTTACTAGCAGTGGCATCACCCAGGCACCCTTTTTGAGGGCAGGTTCCAATTTGCAGCCCTGACCAAGTGTAATGTGGTGATACAAGCTTTTATGAAAATTAATGATTCCTTAAGAGAGGGGGAGGATGACCGGAGAGGAGCAGGATCCTCAGTCTGAAGAGTTGTATTTTAAGGCATTCATAAACATTAGCCTAGAGATAAGAGTTTTCTTTAGCAACAGCTTGCTGGAGGATGAGAGCAAAGTAAATGCAGCTAACAGAAAATATAGTACCTAGATGGGAATTCAGAGTAACAGCACAGGAAAGGAACAGCATTAGGCTTTCAGAGTGAAACAAGTGTGTAAATTCCCAGAACCAGATGGATGAGGACCTCAAGAGAGCTCAATGAGCCAACGTCAATGGGCAGCAGCCAAACAGCTCCAGCTCCCTCCCTGCTCCTTCCCGGGTGCGCTTTTCAAGTGACAAGATACATTTTCACCCCCATTTCAGCAGTGCTAAAGTTTGGGGAGCTGGAGAGATAAGATGGTAACTTTGGGAATGCAGCTCAGAGCTCCTGCCCACCCACTCTGCTCTGTGTAACTGGATGCTTTTTGTCTGCTGCTGGGTTTTAGCTGGGTTTTAGCAAGGTTTTAGCAATCTCACACCTACAGGGACACCATGAACAGTGAGAACTGCATGTAGGACTTGGGCTTCTTGTAGATTTAGGCTTCTTGCAACACATTTGTAGCATATTTAAATCTAGTTGTAAAGCTGGTCCAGGAATAAGACTGCTAACACGCCTCCCTTTTGATATCTCCAAGGGGTTTACGAATATAGCTCTTAATCTGGCAAAGAGTTCATGCCAAGCAAAACATACTCCACCTGTGCAGCTTTGCTTGAAGACAGATTTTGTTCTCATCTCCATGCCTTAGAGCCCTCTACCCCAATTACCTTACACATGTATAATTGTGTGTACTATATACCCTCACCTAATTACATCTCAAGAAAATAGGAGAGCACTTGGGGGCTATGTGGGATTCGTATAAGAGAGCTCAGAGCTGTCAAAGACAAGATGCATCTCACAACTCTTCCTCCTTACAGTAAACACACTTCAGATGGGAGCCAAATATACCCTGCACTTCATACAGCTGGGAATTAGCTCGCTTTCTATTGTAAATTACTTCTAGGAGAAAAACTGAATCATGGGCTGAGTGGGGGCTGAGACATCTGCTTGCACTGGAGACACATCTGATGGCATCTTCTCTCCCTGCTCCTTCACCTGCATTTCACATTCTCCTCTTTGCTTTTCTAAGGCAACGCTGTCATGCCACATCATCAGGTTTTTTCATCATGAGTCTTTGGAGGAGTTATGTCATGTCCAAATCACTCTGTGATGATGTTGCTTCGGCTTTTGAGGTATTTAGAGACTCTCAATACTCTGCCAACCTGTTGTAGGCAGAATAGGCAGAACACAGGGCTGGATGGATGGGCGATGCGATGGTTCCTGACAGTTCATCCTTTCTCCCAAGTAGCCCCATCAGAGTCAGGTTGTCAAGTTGATGAGTCATGTAAGAAGTGAAGGATTGTGCCTGTAGCTCCTGCGATGATGAATGGCTTCATTAAGCTTGGGTAGGTGAGGACCTATGTGTGGAGTGTGGTGGGCAGGGCAGAGAACCTGGGCCAGTACCTTGGGTCAGTTTTGGACTCCAGTCAGTGATTCAGTTATTCCCTCTCTGTACCTTGGTTTTAAGCAGAAATAATTCCACTGACTCAGCTGGGTGCAGTGGGCTTTAATTATGGGCTGTAAAGGGCTTTGAGATCCTAAATGATCGATGCCTTGTGAGTGTGTGTGATTAGAAACCCGGATGCATGTTGGGAGCTCAGGATTCGAGTGAACAAACAAGTTCCTTTGGCTGCATGAAACTGTGCAAAAGTATCCTAAGTCTGGGGTGGGTTTTTAACTTAGCGCTAATGGATCCATTGTTTCAAGTAAAGGTTTCTACTGCTCTTGTTATATCATGTGTGACATTTACAGTGCTCTTTGTTCCATTAGCAGAGTAATTTGAGATAGTTTATTATCCTTTGGAGACTTCTCTGCGTGCTGTTTAACTTCCATGTGACTGGACCCTGGAAAGAAATCTCTTAAAATAGTACAAGAGTCTAAAAATAGTGAGGAATTTTTCATTTCTTAGGAATAGAAGAATTAATTTAGTGCACTTTAATAAGATCTGCAGCTTTAGGAAACACCACTTCTTATTTCCTCTTGCTCTTCAGAGCCACCAAGGTATGCAGCAGCTTTCTCAAGAAGTCAAGGTGTGTCTTTCCTCCCAGCTGGAAATCGTAATTTGTTTGTATCAGTTCCCTTATTTCAAAGGAACAAAGAAACAGCATTTAATCAGCATGTTCTGAATCACTGGTGAAAGGAATCACTCCGTTATCTCAATTTATTACATGAGGACACACTCTAGATGCAAGAAAATGGCAAAGGTTGTTTGTTATTCCTGGGACGATGTGCCTGGGGTGCTGTCACTGTGGTCCCCAAGGGACTGAGACTGGTTGGATCCTGCTCCTGGAATGGCTCATCCCCACTCCCTGGCAAAACACGCTCACTCTGATTCACCAGCAAGCTCAGGGGTGTGCTGGGTGCTCAGAAGAGTTTGGCTTTGCTCAGCTACATCTGTGGGAATAGGGGTTTCTTCCTGCCATTAAGACTTCACTCTCTTCTGTCAGAGTAATGCAGGAGGCTGGGATGTGAGTCTGGGAAAGTCGGTGAAGGGTGAACAGTAGAAGCAGCATGCAGGGATTCAGACAACTGACCTCCTCTGCAGCCAGATGGGTATTTATCACATCCACCCCTTCAGATGGGATCTGCAGTTCCAAGTTGTACAGAGGCTGAGCTTTGAACCTTATCTGAGACAACTGCCTGCAACAGCATGAGGCTTTGCTCTGGCTCAGGATGGTTGAGATGAGCTCTTAGGCAGAAGCTCTTCCCTGTGAGGGTGCTGAGGCGCTGACACAGGGTACCCAGAGAAGCTGTGGCTGCCCCGTCCCTGGCAGTGTTGAAGGCCAGGTTGAACACAGGGGCTTGGAGCAAGCTGCTCTAGTGGAAGGTGTCCCTGCCTATGGCAGGGGACTGGAACTGGATGAGCTTTAAGGTCCCTTCCAACCCAAACCAGTCCGGGATTCTATGAGCGTGGCATTCCCTGACAGGGGATGAGCAGCAAAACTCATCCCTGCTGCAACCCCTAACTTCAGCTCCTTGGCCAAGTTTGTGCCTCCAGCTGATTTCATGGAGATGAAGCCTCTTTTGGCTAGTTTGTCCCTGTCTCTCTGAGACAAACCTGCATCTTGCATGGGAAGGCAGAGCCAGATAGAATCCCCAGCTGAAGGACCTTGATACAGGAGGCTCCGTTATTTGCCAGCCCTGCCATTCCCTTGTGTGGTCTTTGCCACCTCACTTGAACGCTCCAAGCTTCCATTTCCCAACCTGAAAAACAGGATTATTGCAATTACCAGAGGTGTGTGACTTTGCAGAGGGCAGGCTCTGTGCCAGGATGCAGGAGGCTCCTCACTCGAAATGATGTCGCCTCCATCCTCTCATCATACTCCCACAGGGAGATGCAGTAGAGCCCAAATGACCCAGAAGTGCCATGTAGAGCAGGAGTGTTAGTGCCCAGGCCTGCAGAGCCCCCAGCACAGGGCTGGCCCCTGCAATTGCTTTGTTTTCATGCTGGGCTGAGTCTCAAACCTTCCAATAAACACCAGAGTCATTATCATCAAAATGTGGGAAATGCTGTTATTAAACCAGCCCGCTTTAGTTTTCAAGTGCCTCTTTCTGGGACATCAAATTCATTTAGATCATTCTCAAAAGCCACAAATCCTGAATGGGTGCAGTAATGTGTGTAGTGGGAGGTGAGAGCACTCCAGACATTAAATTGGGTGAGAGGGCTCTAAGAGAGCCGGGCTGGGACTAGTGCAGGGGTTTAAGACGTGATGCCTCCAGCTTGTCCTTCTCACCCCTAGCCATGGGGTCTCTGGCACTTTTTCAGGCTGAAAGCCTGGTTCATGCTCTGATATCTCTGCTTAGAGTTGTGGTGAGGAAAAGCGATGTTCCTCTCAGAGAGCCTGAGCAGCAGATCCTGCCTTTTACTAAAAGATTGATTTTGTTCCAGAATAAAAGCAAGCCTTAACTCCTTTCAGCCCTATGGTCACATCCCACTCCCCTTCACTTTGACATATATAGAATAACATCATTAAGGGTTCATCCGAGCACTGGGGCAGCTGCGCAAAGTCTCAGCTCAGTGTCCATATAGTTGGTAAATGTGATGTTGGCGCTAGTAGTTGTGTTTATTAAAGTGAAAATATGAAAATGGGTCTTTAAAAAGGGCTTGAGATCAGTTGGACCCTTCTTGAGTGACCCCAAGCACCTGCAGCATATAGAAGTGATCCAAAAGGCTGAAATCTTTTGATAGTCCTTAGAAAACTTCCATAGGAGCCAGGATCTGTTCAAAAGCTTTTTATCTACTAAGAAGAACCAGGATTTCGCTCTTCTGGGGGAGATCCTGGCACAGAGACCACCTCAGAGCAACACAGTGCTATGTGTCTGCTGATGCGCTGTGATGTTTGTAGGAGCATCAGCTCCTGTGATGGGAATAGGAATCCTAAAATCATATTTTAGTCTCTAAGAGTATAAATAGAAGACAAATTGCTTGTCAGCTGCTTTGTTTGGGAGATATTTAAAAGTATTTGGGAGAGGAAATGTGCTCCCTGCTACAGATCCGGAGCTTTGCTCTATCAGCCTGAAGGATCTCCCAGAGCCTTGCAGACACAACAGGCTGTAGGCAGGAATCATTCACTGGGTGGAAAGAGTTCAGTTCAGTTCCCGGAGACTTTATCAGCGTGACAAGTTATTCAATTCAACTTATGCCAAAAATACACGTAAAAGACACTTCAGGCAGATCTCTAGGAATGAGCAAATCTTCCACTCCCGGGTGGGAAGGTTGAGCCCACGTTGGTGCAGTGAAACGTCAGCTCCTAAATCTGCTGTTTGCTCAGGGATGGGGCAGAGGCAGGAAGGAGTCTCTGCCTTGTGCACACTGAGAGTCAGGTCGTTCAGAATTGATCCATCTCTCAGGAGGAGAAGGAATTATAATGTTTTTTATTGAGTGAACCAAACCTGGCAGTGTGTGTCCCATTGCATCCGGGGCTGGGTGGCCAGGGGGGGATGTGATGCTGTCAGTGTGCTGTACTGAAGCCATTCATTAATGGCTTTCTCAAACAGAAGAGTGGTGAGGCTGTTGGCATGTCCAGAGCACTCAAAGGGTGACATAAATAGGCCACCCATCAGTAATATGCTCGATGGGAGATGGGAACCTGGCTTCATCCTTACTGTAAGCCTGGGTGCTTCCAAGAAGCTGGGCCACAGGTGAGTTGAATTCTGTTGGTCTGGTTCATTAATAGAAATGAGCCATACTCTGCACGTAACTTCCAGCACTCCGCTCGGGAAAAGTCTGGGAGCCCCTTCCTACCAACTGGGAATTTCACTTGCTCCTGGCCTTCCTAGAAGAGGAAAACTGTGAGGCTCTGCACTTGCACCTTACACCTCCCCATGTCTTATTACTACTTTGCACTTCCCTTCTCCTCCTCCTCCTCCCCACAGCCCCTAGCCCCACTCTCCCTGCCCCTGCCTGGCCAAGGGGCTGGTTTCTGTTGGAGGAGGTTGTTGCTTGGCCAAGATGATCAGAACCTGCTCTTGCGCACCAAGGGGTTCCCAGCATAGGTCTGTCTCCTGCTTGAACACCCAAACATGTCCCAGACCTCAGCAGAGGGTCACAAAGCACCAGCCTGTGAAAGCTGGGCTGGAGGAGAAAGCATTGCTGCGTGGAGAAGATGGGGGCTGGCTGGATGCTGGAAAGAGCCAGGTTCCTTGGGAGCAGGTTAAAATAACACCAATGGGGAGAAATGGGCACAGAAGTAGCTGGGAATACCAGGTCCTGAAATTTCTCTGGATACTGAAAGCTTCAGTGAAAGGAAGACAGTTTGGCCGATGTCCCATGGGAATCGGGGATTCACCTCTGGTAATCTTTTTTTCCTAAAGAAGACCAGGAAGAGCAGGAGCAACTCACTGAAGTAGCTGTTCGCCTGGAAGTCAGGCAGTGGCCACTTCAAACTGTGATGGAGAAGTGACCAGGAGTGAACAGTGATCCCAGGGACAGTGGGGGTCTGAGCTGTGCATGAGCACAGCCGCAGTCTGAGTGCCCCCCCACCCCCAGCTCTGTGTCTTGTCTCTTCCCATCATTTTACACCTCCAAAACACTTGTGACCTTGCCCTGCACCAAGACAAGTTCATGGGCACCTGAACCACGGGTGGGATATTAGAGCTGGGTGAGATGGGAGGCAGGAAGGTGGAGAGGAGCCATGGGACACAATGCTCCCTGGGCCCTCTGCCCCCCAGCACCAGTGTCATCTCTGCACCAAGGCAAGTAACCAAGGCAGGGCTTCAGTCTCCATCACCCACCTCCCTCTGGGAACCCACTTGGGATGGATTTTGCTGAAAATCACTGCAATTTGTTTTTACTTACGATTCCTGTGCCTTGCAGTCAGTCAGTCGCTCTCTAGGCAGAGTCTTACCTAAAGGAAGGATCCAGGCCCCTCTGAAGGTCCTCACTTGCAGTCAGTTTACAACATCTCTTCCTCCAGCAGGAAATACTGCTGCTGTCAGGCAGGTCCTGAGGGGCTGGGGCAGGTGCTGGGCTGTGGAGAGGTCTGTGAAGTGCAGGGGGATGCTCAGTGCTGCAGGGGACATGTTAAGGGTCATGGGGAGGGTGCTCAGGGCTGCAAAGGGGACCACGGGGAGGTTGCTTGGGCAGTGAGGAGGATGCTGAAGGTAGCAAGGAGAATGCTCAAGGATGCTTGGGATGCTCAGGGCTGAGGGAGGGATGCTCAAGGATGCAGGGAGGATGCTCAAGGATGCAGGGAGGATGCTCAAGGATGCAGGGGGGTTGCTCAGCACTGCAGGGTGGATGCTCAGGGCTGCGGGGGGATGCTCAGGGATACAGGGGGTATGATCAAGGATACAGGAGGGATGCTCGGGGCTGCAAGGTTAATGCTCAGGGATACGGGGGAATGCTCGGGGCTGCGGGGAGGATGCTCAGAGATGCTGGGGGGGATGCTCGGGGCAGTAGAGAGGATGCTGGAGGGTTGCAAGGGGAAGGCGGGGGCCCGCAGGAGGCGGCAGGTAGGAGGTGCGGAGGGCCGGGGGCTGCCGGGGCGGAGCCGCGGGGGCCCCTCCCGACGGCTGTTATAAACCGGCAGGGAACGGGCGCGGGGCAGCGATCGCTGGGGCGCCCGGGGCCGGGGTGCGCCCTGCCCGCACCCTGCCCGGCAGGATGGCGAGGGGGCAGCTCTCAGGGGGTGCCTGGGGGGCCCTGATGCTGCTGGGGCTGATGCTCCCGGCGGCACCGGCGGGCGCCTGGTACAAGCACGTCGCCAGCCCCAGGTACCACACGGTGGGACGCGCCTCGGGGCTGCTCATGGGCATCCGCCGCTCCCCGTACCTCTGGCGCCGGGAGCTGCCGGCCGAGCTCCCCCGACGCCTCCCGGGACCGGCCGCTGCCCCGCTGATGCCCCCGGGCCGTCCCGACGGGGAGAGCGCACCGCCCGCCCTGCCGCCGCCCGGCCCCGGCCGCCTCCTGCAGCGCCTGCTCCGGAGGGGATGGGGCTGGGGCGGTCCTCGCCCGGCCCCCGCCCGGGCCCCGCCAGGCTCAGGTAACCCCGGTCCTAACGGACGGGCGGGCGGGGGGCGGCGGGGACGGGCACCGAAGGTTGCTTTTGAGGGGTGCCACTGCCCGGAGTGCGGGCGTTGTGAGGCGTTGTGGCTGCAGCACCCCGGGGTGCTGCGGACTGTTCACCAGGTAACGGGGCTGCGCGGAGCCTTGGAGGGGCTTCACCAGCCAACTGGGGGTGCATGGAGCCTTTGAGGGGGTAATTGGGGTGCACAGAGCCTCTGAGGGGGTTCAACACATAAGTTGGGGTGCACAGAGGCTTGGCGAGGTTTCACGAAAAGTAAATGGGTGTGCATGGAGCCTTGGAGGGGGTTCCCCAGCTAACTAGGGGAGCACGGAACCTTAGAGGAAGTAATGGGGTGCATGGAGCCTTGGAGAGGGGTTAACAGGTAACCTGGGGTGCACAGAGCCGTGGGGGGGTTCACCAGGTATCTGGGGGTGCATGGAGCCTTGGAGGGGGTTCACCAGGTATCTGGGTGTGCACAAAGCCTTGGAGGGGGTCGTCAAGTAAATGGGCGTGCACAGAGCCTTCGAGGGGGTTCAGCAGGTAAATGAGGGTGCAAGGAGCCTTGGAGGGATGTCACCAGGTACCTGGGGTTGCACGGAGCTATAGGGGGGGTTCACCAAGTAACTGGGGGTGCATGGAGCTATGGAGGGTGTTCAGCTGGTAACTGGGGGTCCATGGAGCCTTGCTGCAGTCTCCCATCCTGCAGGCAGTGGGTTTTTGGGGTGCTGCAAGCACGGAGCTGGGCTGCCCAGATGTGAGGTGCTCCCAGTGTGACACCCCCCAGCACTCTGCTCCCCACGGAGCTCAGCTGAGCTCCGAGGGGCTGCTTGTGCCTGGCTTCAGATAGTCAGTTTCTTTCCTTTTATGTAAAGCTGGAGCCAACATCCAGCTGAAATCCATGGAGGCTTTTAGCTGTTGGATCAGCCCCTGAAGCATGTAGCTGTATTTCTCATTCCTTCATTTTCTGGAGGAAATCTGGGATTAGGATCTTTCTGGGACAGCCCATACAGGGAAGCTCAGCCCTGTGTTACGTCTGCGCCAGTTCCATTGCCTGGCTGTGTGCCGGCAGAGCGTCCCAGGTACCGCGCTGGGGCTCCAGACCTGCATCCATGCATACACCCCTTGATTTCATAGCCTAGTTCCCATGGGATCCTCCAAGCCCTGTATTTTGGTGTCTGCATGGGATTTATCTGCATGGTCGCAGTCACCACAGGTTGGATCTGAGCCCATGGAAGAGAATACTGGGTAAGTGTCATGGATGCAGCACTGGTTTAAGCACTGTACAGAGCAGAATCATGGTCCTACTTGGGAGGGCAATGGTGCACAGTTGGATGCTCTGGTGAGGCTCCAAAATAACCTATCCCCTCTTCTCTTCCAGCATCTCCCCCTTGAAAACATGGGCCTGATCCACTGAAGGGGCTTGGCAGAGATGCTGCAAGCACAAGAGGAGCATCAACTGCCCTAGGTGGAAACTGCTCACCCTGCCTGGTGAGGAAGAGTCTCATCGGTGGATGTCCTGGTACTCTGACCTCTCTGACATCATACAGACTATTGCATTCCAAACCAACCCTGGTTTTTCATGGCTGCTGCCCAGACGCAGTGGTAAATTCATGTTGTTTTCAGGTCAACCCATGCTCTGAACTCGGGGAGAAATAAACAGGGAAGAGAATTTATTTTTGTTGAGTTTTTTTAGCTTTCTGGCCTAGCTGGTTTGCAGTCTGACACAGCCATGTCCCTTTGCTTCCTAGGAACCTGCCCTCATTAAATGAGAATCGATCAAAGGAAACTTTGCCTTCCTTGTGCTGTTGTGTTGTGGGGTTTCTCAAGGCAAAACCTGGTTCAGACACTTCAGCAGACGGGTCACTCCCAGATTTTTCTGACATGATTTAACTCCTTGACACAGTTTCTTCTGCAGCTTTACAGTAAATCCCTTTTACTGCCCGTATGGGAGTTCCTGCCAGGCCAAGTGTCAATTAAGATGACAGAGTTAGAATCTTTCCCGGACTGGGCTGCACAACAGCTCTGCAAGTTCTTTCTGCTCCAGTTCTTTATTTGCCTGCTTAGAATTTAACGTCTCCACTGATGAAAAATAAATGTTATTCCCCATTAAAGTAGGAAGAAGCATCAGGGCCAGGCAGGAGCACACGGTGCTGGAGCGGGTGGGATCTGAGCCTAAAGAAAAACTGAGGTTTGGAGGGGCTGAGCCCGGCTCCTGTGAATTGCTGAGCTCTCACCCGCCGGCGCTGGCAGAGTTTGCAGGAAATCTGGCAAAAAGAGACGTTTCCACCCTTCTTGTATGAGCTGCCTGCTCCTGCCAAGCCCCTGTGGCTGACCATGGAGCTGGGACAGCGGGGTTTGTGCTGCCTTTGGTTTGGATCCAAAAGGAAAACCCCTCATGGTGCTCATTAGGAAGTGAGGCGCACACTGAGCCCTGCCTGCAGCTGCCACTTGAGGGGCTACATCACCCCCCTGGAGGTCTCAGGGTGTATTTCAGGTGCTATAACGTGAAAGATAATTCTCTCCCAGCTGATTCCCAACTGTTTTTCCCTCCATGGCCTCTCTGCTTCCCCCCTCCATGGTTTTCTAATTTCTGCTCTTCATCAGTGCAGTGCTTGGATGGGTCAAATGAGCCACAATTGCCAGTAACCCATTAGGCAGCTACACTTGAGCAGGGCTGTACCTGGCCAAGTGCCGATGAGCCTGTGGAGGGGCCACTGAGGCAAAGTGCCCTTCTTGATGGAGGTAAGTGATAAATGAGGTAGAAAAGGTAAAGTGGGATGCACAGAGAGGGGGATGAAGGGTGATGTGATGAGAGATGAGGCTCAAGTGTGCACTTTCACCCTCATCTGTTGGAAAGAGATGCTTCTGTGTGCAATTACTGGGGCAAGGCAGCCAGCCACTCAGTTAACCACAAGCCCTTCACTTCTCACCTTGTAAAATAATGTTTCCTGTTGCTGTTGAGGAGCATGAGCTGACTCCCCAGTGGGGTTGTAAGATGATTTCCTCTGTGTTCCCAGCTCTCAAGAGAGGTCTGGGCTTTCCCTGGGGATCAACAAGCCCCATAAGGAGGAAAGCTTAAGGTGGTGTTTAATTATCCCTCCTGCCTTGGGCAGGGCCAAACAATCCCTGATGGATGTTCATCTCATCCCTTCCAAAAAAAAGAGGTCCTGGCAGAGATGCTGAGTTTCCCACAGTCTGCCTCCTGCCCCTCTTGCTCTGGAGCTGCATGACCAGACCCACAACTTGGACCATGGGGACTCCATGGATGCCCCAAGATTAAAAGCAACCTGAGGGGTTCCTGGGAAGGATACTGGTCTCTGCCCACCATAGGCTGGGTTTGCAGCCAGGAGCAAAGAGGGGGGACAAAAGCTTT
This sequence comes from Psittacus erithacus, assembly GCA_009867235.2. Taxonomy (NCBI): domain Eukaryota; kingdom Metazoa; phylum Chordata; class Aves; order Psittaciformes; family Psittacidae; genus Psittacus; species Psittacus erithacus. Next base: position 14,530 of record WYDI02011514.1, read on the forward strand.
TGGGGGAGCATGGACAGGCCAAGAACCACAGCAGCATGTTGGGATCCTGGCCCTGGTGCCCCCGACCCCATGGAGCAGCTTTGTGGGGGGTAACTGCAGCCAAGGAGGTTGATTCCTGGCACCTCTTTGGGCTTTGGGAGACATGGCAGAGCTGAGAAACCATCAGGTGACAGTGGGACACATCACCCCTTCCCTCCTACCATGTCCCACCAGGTCCCGGAGGCTGTGGAGTGGTGGGCAGGGTGCAGGTAGTGCCAGGAGTGGGTGACTCTGCCAGTCCATTCTGTGGCCAACACCGTTGGCAGGGGATGGAAAGGGCTGGGGAGCTGCAGCAGGGGTGACAATGAGCCAGGCCGCCATGTCCCTGTCCCTGTGCCCTTGCAGAGCAGGGAACTGCTCCCATGGAAGCCCCTTTGTCTGCACAGCCCCAGCCAAGACCACAGGCCTGGGAAGGGAGGGAAGTGGGAGGGGATGGAATCTCTGGGCTAAAGCCTCTCCTGCTGCTCCATCTCTGCATTAGGGCAGCCCAGGAATGGAGCTGCCCCTGGGCTCTGGGTCCTAGCACAGCATATGTGGGGTTTGGACCTGGATCCAGCCGCTGGTCCAGGTCCACCCCTGAGGTGTTCCCTGAGATCTCTGCAGACCCAGCGCCACTCTCTGGAGCTGGGGCTGGCTGGCACAGGGAAGCTTTCCTGGCTTTTCTGAATGGAGTGCACCATCACCCAGCCTGCTGTGCCAGGAGATGCAGTTTGTTCTAGTGCAAGAGGAATCCCAGGGGCTGCGTCGGCAGGAAGACGTCCCACCCCAACCCGGCCCAAGCCCGGGGCAGCTCCCTTTCCTTCCCAGCTCCCCGGCCTCTCCCAAGGGAGCAGCAGCATCCACTGGGCATGCCAGGACAGGGGGCTTTGGGGAGGGCAGGAACCGGCAGCCCAGGGGAGCTGGGGTGAGCTCACACAGGGGCTGGCCCATGAACACACACAATGACTGCAGGGCCCCTGCGTGTACCAGGAGGAAGAAAACTCCCCAAGGAATTTCCTCCTTCGTTGGCTCTGCCCAGGAGCTGTTCTTTGCCCCGTTGGATGCAGGATGCTGGGGCTGAGCTGGGATAGGTTGGGTGGCTCCTGCTGGGTGCAGCGGTGGTTGGGAATGGAGAACCTTTGGGCAGAGCTGAATACCCTGGATAGTCCTGGTGCAGAACCCCAGGCTGCAGGACCCAGTGCTGAGGGTCTGCCAGAAGTCTCATCCTGTCCCACTGGGCTGTCCACAGCTTCACACTGACACCACCCAGGGGAATTGAGGGAGGCTGGTGATAAGGGGCAGGAGCTGCAGAGAACAGGAGATAATGATATCTCTGTGCCCGCTGCATTGCCTGCTTCCAAGATGTCCAGGGTGCTGATAAGGTGACAGTGCCTTGGAGACACAGGCAGAAATCTCCTGGCTGCACAGCCCAGGGCTCTTCCTGGGGTGCCCAAGGAGAAACACCGGGTTGGGACCCTCTGTGGGTCCCACACTCCCACCCATGAGCCCCTTGGGCTGGTGTGGCTGGAAGAGGAGGTTTCCCATCTCCATCCACCTCCAGCCCTGCAAATCCCTCTTAATGTGTGCTCCTCACTCAGGCCACCACCTCCCTAGGGCTCAAGTCCAGCTCCCATGTCTGGCAGCATCACTCTGCTGCTCCTCTGGCAGGGGAGGAGGTGGCTGTGGTGCAGCATGGCAGGCTGGGTGCTGGCAGGGACCTCAGGGTGCATTCCTGCCTGGGGAGGTCCCTTCTGCCACGATGGCACTTCCGCAGACATGCCTCGCCCAGGGATGGGTGCTGCTGAGAATGGGGGCTTGGAGGATGGGTGCTCCCAGGGACAGGGCAGCCCAGAGCCAGCCAGAGGGCTCCGTGAGTCTCTTGCATCCATGTCCTAGCTGTGGCAGGCACAGTGGCACTGGCACCAGCTGGCATCTAACTCAGGACATGGGCTGTGCCAGCCCCAGCCTCTCCAGGAGCAAATCCCTCTGCAGTCCCGTATCCATGTGGTTTTCTCATAGCTGCCAGAGCCATTTCAGCTCTTCCAGGGGAGAATGGAGGTCAGTGTGGGGTGCCCATGCTGTGGGGACATGGTGGGTGCAGAGCACGGTGATTTGCACAGCACCGGGATGTGAGAGCAGCATCATTGCTTGCACACTTATTCATGGATGTAGGAGAGCTCAGGTCCCCTCCAGCTCAGTACCTATAGCACTGCATCTGCTTGCAAACAATAAGGGACCTGGCAGGTTGTGCAAGAGGGATGTCCCAGCTCTCAGTGGTGAAACTGAACTTTCTGGACTTTCACAGGCCACAAAGCATATCATTAATCCTCATAATGATCAGTTCCCCTTCCACCCCCAGAAATCTAACCTGGAAAACGTTTACAGCTCAATAGTGCCACACACAGAGGCTCTGAGAAAACGAGACGCTGCCTTTTATGAGCTCTCCTCTCATTCCCTGTTCCTCTGGCAGCACAGATAAATCATTGGCCTTTCCCTGCTCTGTGTGAGCTGCTGCTCGCAGCACCCGGCAGCTCCATGCTGAGTGATGGTGCAATGAGGAAGGAATGAGCTCGGCCATAGCCATGCAGGTGGAAAGCCCAAGACTTCATTATCAGTGGTCAGAGCTAATTGCTGCAGTAGCAGCAGCTCCCTGTGGGGATCATCAGACATCTTCAGTGATGAGGGTACCAAAGAAAGGAAAGGTTTTTCCTTTGGGCCGCCTTCTGCCAAAGAGGAGACATGTTTTCAATGTGTTCTCAAGGGCAGATCTGGTGGCTTCTCCCTTTCTCCCTTCCCAGGATGCAGGCCGCTGCCCTGTGCTTGTCCTGCTTGGGGATGGGAGCTCCACCAAAGGGAGGGCAAGGAAAAGGCACTGCTGAACACTCCTCCCTTTGGCTTTCACGAGACACCGTTTCCACCTCAGCTGTGGGAGATGCTCTTCCTCCCGCTCAGCCTCATTCTCCTCAGCAGCATGTTTGGCTGCTCTTCATCCGCTCCCTGCTCCATACCTCGCTTTCCACCATGGAGCTGCGGATCACTGAACTGGTCACAGCCAGGCTCCATGTCACAGGAGACCTTGGCCACCTTCTGCCTTGGGGCAGAGGAAGACCTGGGACCCTGTGCCCAAGCTGAGGGCACAGCACAGCTCCCAGAATAGTGGGATCAGGAAATAAGCACTCCGGTTTAGACTCCCAAAGTGTGTGACCAGCAGCGGGAAGGCAGAATTCCTGTGCTGAGTCAGGCTCTACCCAGTCCCATACATGTCCCTGCAGGAGGGGACCTGATGGTGGCTCAGTCTGAGGTCCTGATGCCCTTGGGAGTGAAGGCTGGGACACCCTTGGATGTGGACAGGGATGCTTGGGTTGGTAATCCTGGCATTTCTGCTGGGTTATGTCCTCTTGCCGGGCAGGTAACACTTGGTATCTGACCCTCCTGTATTCCTCTAGAAGGAATAGATGTTTTCTGGGGGAAAAAATGGCTTTTAGGGATACTGAAACTGGAAAAAATGCATAAATCCCAGTCACACTTGAGAAAATGCCTGTGCTCCAATGAAAACCAGCCCATTTTCACCTTTTTGAAACGATCTTTTCTCCCTTTCCTCATTTTGCCATTTAAAAAGACATTCCAAAGGGTTAAAATATTCCGACCACCCAAAAGATTTTCTCCCCCATTGTTTTTATTGCATTGAATAAAGAGAAAAGGGGTTTTTTGTTGAAACCAACTTGACACAACCCCTCCTCCTCCCCCCCGCCTGGGCTTTGCTCTGGTCATTGAGTGGAAAAATCAATTACTCGCGCTCCTCCAGCGCGATAAAAGGCTCCGGGGCTCCACAAAGAGGCTCAAGGGAGCACTTGTGTTCTACAGCAATAAAACAGGCCCCGAGCTTCCCATCTCTTCGGATTCCTCCTGTGTCACCCAGGATCTTGTGCCGGGATCGGAGCTTCTGCAGCAAAGGGGCCTCAGCACAAAGGCAGCCGGTGTCGTCCTTCTCTCCTGGGATGCAACACCCAAGTAGCACATTCCCTATGGGAATGAGGGTGGGCAGGATTGCTGGAGGGGAATAATGCCATTCTTTTCCTCTAAGACACACCCCCAAGCATCTTTTTGTTTCAAGCATCATTCCTTTGAAGAGTGGTTTTACATATAAGTGCAGTGAAGTCTTTTTATTAAGCAGACAGCAAAGTAAGTGAACCAATAGTCACTTCTGGAGTCTTTTGTTTGCCACCTCAAGCTGTGTTTGCTTCAGCTCTGTAAGGACCTGGTAGGAAAGCAGTTGAGGAAGGAGAAATACCAGAAGAGGGTGAGGAACCTGTGACACAGGAACGCGGTGCCCAGCGCTGTGAGAACTGATCCAGGTCATTTCCTCCTTGTAAAAGATTTCAAGGTAATGAAGATCAGGAATGCAGAAGGGTGAATGAAGATGGTTTCACTCAAACAAGCTCATTCCAGGTGAAACCTGGATGCCCTCTCCCAGGGACACCCGGAATGGAGCAGGAGCCTTTCCCTGCCAGGAAGGTTTGGGACTGGGACAGCAGAGCTGCCCACTGATGAACACCATCCTCAGTTTGGTGCTTGGCAGGACACAGAACATTTTGGAGCTCATTTATGTCAACCTATGGAGTGCATCAGCCCACGAGTTCCAGTGGGTGCCAGTTTGGCTAGCTCAGTGAAGACATCCCACCAGGACCTCTACATCCCACTGTGGTCACAGGCTGGGGCTGGGTGGGTAGAGGAGCTGCTAGGCTTCATCCTTCCTGCTCTGGACCAGGGGATCCCAGCACATCCCATCAGCTCAGGATGACCTCTGGATGCATTCACAGCCTCTGCTCCAGGCCCTGCTCCTCATAGCCTCCCCTCCATGGTCCCGTGTCAGGGGGGAGCTGCGCTGATCTGGGGATGATGATCCCCGAATCGGGTACCCCGAGGATGCACACTTTGGGGGTCCCAGCTCAGCGGCTCCGTGCCCGGCAGCAGTCCCGGGGCTGGCCTGCGGGTGATGCACTCCAGCCGGTGCCCGCGGGGCTGCCACCGCCTGGGGGCTCTGCACTGCACCGGGAGCAGGGGAACGGGAACCGAAGCCAGAGCCGAACCCGCGGAGCCCGGGTGGCTCCGACCCGTGAATGCGGGAGGCCTCGATCAGCCCCAGAGACACCAGCGGCACCGGGGCTGCATCGGCTCCGTCTGCCCGCTGCCGGCCCCGCCGTCAGTCCCGCTCCTGATGCCGGTGCTGTTCCGGTGTCGGGGCCGATCCCGGTCTCGACTCCCCCCGCCCCGTCCCCGTCCCAGTCCCCGTTCCCCGCAGCGGCTCCGCCCCGGCTCCGCCCGCCCCGTCCCCGGCCCCTCTCCCTCTCCTTGTGCCCTCCCCCATCCCTGTGCCCCACTCCCATCCCTGTGTCCTGCCCCTGTCCCTATCCCTGTGTCCTGCTCCCATCCCTGTGTCCTGC
>WYDI02011517.1:0-23700 GCA_009867235.2 Psittacus erithacus
CCCCATCCCTCCGGGAGCCGAGGGAGGAGGTGGGGGGGCAGTGAGTGGGCTGCGTGGCAGGCCTTAAACCACGACACGCTCTGATCAAAAAGAGGCAACAAATCTCTAGACAAAGAGCTCTCTAAAGACCCAATTGTGCAACCTACTGTTACACCAGCAGGACCCGCAGAGAGCAAAATCTATATATAACTCCACCAAACAGGCCTAGCAAGCAGCTCCTTGTGAGGCATTTGCTACAGCTATCTTCCCACATCAGAATCCACTGCAGCCCCTTCTTAATCAAAATTTCTATCCCAACATAACTCAACAAATTACCCCAAAGTGCCAAGATTCACATGAACGCTTGCAAGCCAAGCATGACTGCTGGTTTCCTCAATACTTACCTTGACATGCCTACTATAACAAGTTTACCACCAAAAAAATGTCACTCGCAGCCCTCTGCCCACCTGCAAGGTGGCAGATGTGGAAATTAAAATAGGCCACATCATTTTTGCTCATAGGATGTTATCAACCCCAGAAATACTGTAGCCTTTGGGGAAGTATCACGGAAAGAGAAGGAGGTCCCTTGCAGTGCTCTCCCATATGAAAGATAGAAAAGAGAGAGGTATCTGGTTCCTGATTTTGCTCAAATATATACTCTCAAATCCTTGCACAAATTCCCTTATAAAAACAAGGTGACAGCAAGCAAAGCCTTGCTGACATTTATCTGGAAAAACATCACCCAAATTAACATCACAGCCTAAGAAGGAGCCCAAAATCAGCTGCAATGTTACTAGTGACATCATTCCTCCCACGGCTCCCACCTGGTTGTGGGTATGTTTGGTAAAGCAGGAGCAAAGGATGGAGGAAGCAGTAAGGGTGGCCAAACCTGAATGTGTGCCATGAAAGGCAAGTTATACTGTGTGCCAGGGCTATGCTAGCCAGATAAGTGATCTCCCCTGCACTCAAACTACTCTACACCTATATCCATGCTCTGCTTTATTTGCTTTCCTGGCATCTGGGAACCTGCAGGTGAAAGCTGCAGCATCAGTGCCTTGCTTGGATTTGCAAGTGATGGAAACAAAGTTATCATCTTCATCTCCACTTCTCAGCTTCTCTGGCTTTGGATGGCATTTTCCTACATGATCAGTGAAGTGCCTGCCCTTCCCTAGTCTCCTGGAGGCACCACAGCATTACTTTGCAAATTCACTCACCACCTGCAAGCACTGGAGAGGAGATCCTGCAGAGGACAAACAGACTAAAATGGCTCTGGGGAGGGAGCCCACAGGAGAAATGAGTGGACAGAAACTTGAGAAAGGCAGACCCAGGCTCAGCAGCTTTTGGTCATATGCAGACAACAAAGTTCCAGGCAAGGCTGTCACCCCACTTTAATGGAGCATCCTTCAGTCTCTGCAAGTCTAACAAATTCTGCTCAAACAACAAATGCATCAATTGGTAGCTTTGAAAATTAAATATCCCACAAATTAACATACATAATATCTTTGGCATCAGACCACAAAGATACTGAACTGCCTCAACAAGCAGATCCAGCTTATCCACCTCCCCCTTCACCTGTGCCTTTTCACGAAGAGTTTTGAATCCTATGCGTAAGTCAAATCTGGATCTGCAGCCCTAAAACCTCACTCATGAAACATCAAATCAGAAATAAACTGTGAAAGGAAAGCACAGCATGTTGCAAGCACCAGAATACAGGCTGGTAGGGCACTAGCTGCTGGCATAAGCAATTGGGCCTTTTACTGAAACCTGGAAATAATATTTTTCCTCACCTTGTTCTGTTCTAATGGAGATTAACAAAAGCTCCAGAAGCGACAACTAATCAGCCACAGAAACTTTCAGTGTTGGCAACACTCACTGTTGTTGGGGACTGCTAGAGCCAGTTAGAAACTGTAAGTTCAAAACCAGTTTGCCAAGATTTCACAATGGGAGAAGCTATCCCAAACCAGGAACAAGCTTTGCACCATGTGGGTCTTTACATCTTTAAAGCACAATCCAGAAGTCAGGAAAACAAAACACTGCTCTTATTTTAGAATTAAAAAAAAAAAAAAGGAATAAAGAAGCATAAATGTAGGAGAAGAATACCGTAACGATCAGCATCTTCTGATCTGAGGCAGGAGACAACTTCAGTTTAAGCACTCAGACACCTTTGCATCCTTCTGTAGCTCACCAGCAGGTAGCAGAACAAGGGTGACAAGAACAAAGGTAAAACAGAGCTTTTAAGAAGCTGCTATCTTCAGAACTGTATTCTCCTCCAAGGACAATTTAACATCCACCTTCAGTGCTCCACACTCCCCATTGACAGTCACATGTGTTGCCTCCTATCTACCTACCAACTTCTCATACTGCTTCAGAGCTCACTTTAACACAAAATGGGGATTTCTAGGTTTTTTTTCATTTTAATCACTATGCCCTGGGGGGGACAACCACTAATGCTCACCTTTGGGCTTTTACTTTCCTACACACCTTTTGGTCTGTAACTGGCAGTTCTGGAGGTTCCCAGTGCAACTGGTCCAGCCATTGGGATGGCATCCTCATGCAGCAAGTTCATATTTAGCAAGTCCTCATAATCATTAGGGAAATGGCAATGATAAAAACTGTACAATCACACAGCCACTTCTTTCACTCTCCTTTTTAGAGTGAGTACAAACATTTGACCTGCCCTCCAAGCACAGCTCAACATCCAGATCTCTAAACTAGGTTTTAATTTAGGGGTCCTTGATTTTTTTCAGTCACCTTTTCATTTTTATTTTTTCCTTATTCATATTTCTTTTTTCCTTTTCCTGTCTTAAAACCTACAGTGCCTTAGAGATTTCTCTGCCACCTCTGCAAAGGCCAGAGCAACCTCAGACCTCAGCTCCCTTTTGCACATAGACTGCATGTTTTCCTTATGCTCATACATCACAGCTACAAGAGCAGCAATGGGTGATGCAGCCAGGACAGCAAAGTATTTCACTCCAAGGTTCGGGCAACTCAGAGTGCATTACAAACCCACATCATCACCCAGCTACGGCAGATGTGAGGCTGCAAAACATGACCTGAATGGATTGATGTCCAAGTGAATGCTTCACCTAGTGAGCTCACATGGAGACGTTCAACCAACAGCTGCTTTCACAGCAGAGGAGCTGGCATTCATCTCGGGATGCAGGCATGCAGGCTGAGGTTTTGAAGATGCAATGCAAAGACAGTGCAGGGGATGGAGCAAAAAGCCATTGGGCAAACATAGAATGAAAACCTAAGAGGATTTTATTGGCCTGAAGTCTGCTGGCACTGCCTCATAGTTAGGTTGAATGTTAGCAAGGCAAGTGTAAAATGTATCTCTATTCTATGAGGAAAACAGCATTCGTCAGGGAAATGGCAACAGAAATAGCCAGCAATTTCCATTTGACTTCCCACACTAGTCAGAGCAGCTTGTAGACCTAAACATGGAGGAGCTCAGCCAAAGCAAGTCTTTGCTGCAGTTTGCTCTACTCATAAAAGTGTGCTGTTTTCTTTGTAATCACCTTGAATGACGAATTAGGAACTGTCAGCTTTACAAATCTCTTTGGAAGCAAGGCGAGGTTCATGTGATTTTGTGGTGTGTCATATTGCAGTAAAGATATTTATTTATTGTGTGTAATTTTCTGCTAAAGATCCCTTGCCTTTGCCCTATGTGATTTCTTGTCTCTATTGTAGACTTTGGCCTGTATCCCTACCTTGTCGCCTTTACAATACTGGAATAAAGATCTCGGTTCCCGAAATTACGCAAAGGCTCATTTTCACTTTCCCTGTAGACTACTGTAATCTGGAAGCTTCGGCAGGTAGACTGAAAGCCACAAATATCTTCTTCCAAAAACAGGCAGCCAAGAAAAAGGGATAAGATAGCCAGTCTGGTATCTTTGTAGATAAAACTGTCATCAAAACAGTCACAATAGAACAAGATTCAACAGAAGGGCCAAGGAAACCCAGCCCTTCTAGGGTTAGATAGCATTACAGCTGGACAAGCGCAGGTAGATAGCAGTCATCTCCTGTCACAACAGTTTGATGTTTGTGTTCATCCTAATCTTTTTATGAAGAAATTAGCATTGCATGACAGCAGCTCCTGCCCATCACTCCCTCCATCACCAGACCCTGGGCAGGTATGAACACTAGCACTCTAGCACAAAGCACTAATGCTCCATCCCAGGCAGTGTTCAAGGTCAGGTGGGACAGAGCCTTGGGTGACATGGTTTAGTGTGAGGTGTCCCTGATCATGGCAGGGGGGTCGGAACCAGATGATCTTAAGGTCCTTTCCAACCCTAACTATCCTACGATTCTATGACTCACTGGCTTTGCTGTTCATATGGCTTACTGTCTCAATTCCTGCATAAAGATAGATGACTTAGAAACTCCAATACACTACTGAATTTTATCACATTTTCTCTGTGCCATTTGCTAATGTAATCTATTACACAGGTTACCAGGCAAGCTATCTAACTAAGGCAGATACATATGCTGCCACCAAGTAAGATAAACAACTATTTGTACAGGAAACCATGGTAAGGAAAACTTCTGCAAGACTTCAAGTTTGATGAACTTTATCTCAAGTTTGTAATTTTTAGAAGAGCACAGAGAAGCCTTTTTACCATTCTCCTAGAAAAGCCATCCTCAATTACAGGAAATAAGCTTTAAAAAAAAAATAAATCAGGGTGTCATTATTTACTAATTGTAAAACATGTTGGATACTTTATCCAAACACACCAATTTTCTACATGATAAGCAGTGTCTTTGCAAATGCATATTGAATACAAGGAAATACTGTAAAATAATGTTCCTTTTCTTCTTAGCAGTTTCCTTCAAGTCGCTAAGAAAATGCCCAAGCCCATGCTGTCAACTGTGTGCCAGGAGTACCTTGGCAAAGAATAGCAAGTGCTATCTCCTCCTATGAACCTCAAACATCAGGTGAATCACCAGAACAAAGGAGGAACAAACAGCAATGAGAACAAGAACATCTTCAGTACTTGCAAGCCTGTGGAGCTGACCAAACAACCATGTTGGTCTTGGCAGCAGTCACTGGCAGGTGTCATGAGGGAGAAGAGACATACTGAACATCCTATTTCGTAGTGGCCATGCCCAGCAGAACTGACGTCTTACCCGGACATGAAGGGCTGTGGTTATGTCTCAACATACCATTGTCCGTTAGTTTGCCCCATGTCCAGCCATAAGGCAGATGAGACTAGTTCAATGGTTCACATCAGCTCAATTCCTTCAACAAATCATAATTGGGTGGTGGAGGGCACTGCATTTTTAAGACTTGGATGTCATTCTTCTGGTGATCCACTTTCCCTACCCTCACAGTCCACCTTTAAAAAGCCATTGAAAGTTGAAAGCATACAATGCACTGAACCAAAGCAACAGCTATAAGGCATTTTCTGCTTGCTGAAAAGACACCTAGAGACTTTACTGAACTGCAGCCTTCCTGCTTCTTGAGTTCAGTTCTGTTCAGGATTCAGCAGAGCACTTCACCTACAGTTACACTTCAGACCCAGCCACTCAACCCCTGTTCTTCAGTATAAATAAAAGGGAGTTGGAAAAAGAAGATAACTTTATTTATTTGCTCACCCTGCCTTGTTGCAGTAACGTGATCTATACTGCTTCCCTCATCTTTCCACATAGGTTTCCACAGGCATCTGTGGAGACATTAGCTCAGGCCTCAGCCCGTCTCCATCTGAAGCGCAGACCATAGTGGACACTTCCTTTCTTCTCCTACGCAAAGGCCACCCTCTGCTCAGCTTTTGAGGCATCTACATCCATTTAACATCCTCCCATTATGCTTTCCTGACCTGAAGGAAAGCCTTCTTCCCTACTCCCTCCAGAAACCTTCTCTCACCCTAAGTCCAACATCATGCACAGCTACTGGCCTTCCATGGCAAGCCAGCTGAGGTCTTGTGCTAGCCTTAAGCTACTGTTTTATGTCAGTGTCAGAGAAAAATGAGTTTGAGGCACTGGGAGCACCTGGCACAAACATGTATTCTGGCCAGGATTAAGCTGCTTGGGAGGAACCTCAGGACGTAAATAAAAGCCCCTTTCTCAAAATGGGCTTTTAACTTTCTCAACAGCCTTTTAACTTTCAGCAGGATCAAATATCAGTTGACATTCATGCTAAAGCAAACTAAGAGGCCCCAATAACCATGATACAATTAAAACTAACCTGAAAGCACTCCATTATCATACAGGATGGAAACAATTTCTCATTTACTATAAAAGCTGCTTCCTCTTGTTTAGTTTTCTCATCTAAAGGCTACATGTGAGAGCTTAAGAAGTAGGTCACATAAGCCTCTGCAGTTAATTTTGTTTTGCCTCATTCAGCTGGAAACCTGCAGCTCAAAGCACCACATCCAGATTTGGCTTTTACACCCATTTCTAGCCTGATGCCAAAAGCTGGTTTGAATCAGCAGATGCAGCACCTTCTGAATTAAAAAACCCCCACCCCAAACCAAACAACAAACTAGCCTAAAAAGGACTTTTAACTTGGCAAACCCCATTTGATTTACCCCATCTTTCCTGTCTGAGCAGGGACACAGGGGACACAGGAGCAGGGCAGTCAGGCCACATCATCCTGGCAGTGGCATTCACTAGAATTTTGCACAGGGAAGTTCTAGAAGCAGAAAACATGGAGAAGCAAAAAGGGGAGATCTGATTCAGGGCAACACTGGAGCATCTTGACCTCACCTCCAGAAAAACAAAGGCGAAGGGGGAACCTTCTGATATTAGCCATTGAGGCACTGGATAATCAATCCCTGGGGAGTTTAGCTGTAAATCCAAGCATCCATGTTTGTTGATTCAAGGCAGAACCTACATTCCCTACAGCAGAAAGACATGCCATTCTTTGCCACACAGAGGCCTGTGAGGGCTGAAGAACTGCCCTATAATCCTGGGTTATGTGAAATGAAATCTGAACCTCAAAGGCTTTCCTGCAAAGCCAAGCCACAGCAGGATATCGCATAATATGCTTCATGCTTGAGAGAGCTGGAAGCACAAGGCCCCCGGCACTGGGTTTTATACAGCAGTACTGGATCATGAGCAGCAGACATGCAGGCAAATAAAGAAATGCAGAATATAATTAGTAATACCATTTACATTATAACTTAACCTGTTATACGCAAGTTCATGCACAAGAAACGACCTGGGACACCTGGTGAAAATGTTTTGTAGCAAAGATGAGAGCCAGAGCACAAAACTTCTGTAGTACCACAGAAAACAGCCCTCGACCAACCAAATAAATATAAAAAACCTCACTTACATAATGATTAACCTTCCTGAGAAGGGAAATCCCACTGCCAGTGAGCTATTTGTAATACCTCATCTGGTAAACCCAAGCACAATTGTGGTTGTTTATATTCAAAGGAACTGAAGCCAGTACACAGGAGAAATAAGATGGGTGATGAGAACAGTCAGGAAAAGAGATAAGGAGAGATCAACTTATCAGATCTGGTGAAGCAACAACTGAAATGAAATGCAATGTTGGGAGACACAGGCTACGTATAAAGTTATAGGCTGGAAATCAAAAGACAAAGGTTTTCAAATATCTCTTTGGCAGATATACCAGGAAGTGGCGGCTTGGGGTTTGGGGAAAAAAAAATAAATCAAAAAAAAGAAAAATAAAAAGAAATCAATAGGTGGATACAAAAGGACATTCCATAAAACTGTGGCTGTGGAGGACTTGTGGCAGCCTATGGTATCTCCTCCCCTGCAATGTCAGGACAACAGTGGCATGTCACTTAGACCAAGTGCTACTATCCATCTGAACAAGAACTATCATTTACTTCTGTAACATGAGCAGTAACGCTTCATATGTATTAAATAAAATACACCCTCAGCAAGTTTGCCAAAGACACCAAGCTGTGTGGCGTAGCTGACACACTGGAGGAAAGGAGCATCATTCAGAGGGACCTTGACATGGTTGAAAGGTGGGACTGTGCAAACCTTGTGAAGTACAACAAGGCCAGTACATGTAGCAGATGCATTGAACAACAGATGAGAATAACAAATGCCCTTGACAAACCATCACCAGGATAGAGTACATAGAGGGCAGGAGGATGCAGTAGAGGACCTGTCAAAAACTCCTTCCTATGCTATTTTCCTATAATGTCAAGCTTCAAAGCTGTGCAACTAATTGTTTGAAAATATGCCCTTTACAATTTGTTTCTTGTAAATTTATTCTAATGAATTATTCATTTTTTTTAAATCACCATAATTAAAACATAGAATATTGTAAATTCATAAGCATTAGAATATAAAGTTGATCAAATTTTTACATAACCAAAATACTCAGCAGCAAATAGCCTCCAACAGCAACAAGAAATGCATTACACATGGAGGACAGTGTTTTGAGAAACCACCATAGAACACTGGTTGCTGATACTTTTAAACACTGTCAGGAGCGACACAGAGGTAACAGTAAAGAGCTATACGCACATTTGCCTGATGCTCATCACCTATGAAGGAAAGAAATGGGATGCTACTTGGTGTGGCACAGGTGTGAAAATCATGTAGACAACTTAGCAAGAATTATCATTTTGCCTCTTTTTAAGTTAACTGTGCAGCCTCACCTTGAGTACTGTGTGCAAGTCTGGTCTAGTAAATGAATTTATAGGCACAGGGTAAAACCTAGCCAAAACTTGAAGTAGCAAGGATAACAATTAGAAGAGGAGAGTGATCTAAGCACAAGGAGCAAATCAACAAGATGGGCCTTTCCCATGTGGGGAAAAGAAAATACAAGTCATAAGTGGCATCGGTAAGATGCAAAGAGATCAGACATTTAGCTCTTCTCCCATGAGCCAAGGAATCAGATGAACCGCTGGTGTTCAGGAAAACACAACACGGAAACAAGATCTATATCAGACAAAATGACTGAACTGCTCCACAACACATGCCAAGCTTTAGCATTTACATATGGTAATTAACTCTCCTGAGTATGTCAGGAAACTATTACTGTTTTCAAAATGTGACTAAATTTCCAGCCTAGCAGGTGGCGGGCTCAAATGAAACACAGCTGGATCTTCATGAAAGCCTAGAGCAGAGCTCAAACATCTACCACATCCCACTGCAAAGCAAATCTAAGGCTTTGGGTTTGGGAAGTAACAGGAGACACAGGTAGAAAAGAAAATCATTAAGAGCCATCTATATGGCTAAACACAAACCCACTTCCCTTAACTGAAAAAAAAACCAAAACCAAAAACCAAACCCCAACCAACCCTGTAGCCACGAACAGCTGGTAACTGAGAGTGTATGGGGAAGTATTTGCTCTAACCTTACACGTTTGTTTAGGCACCACATCTTACCAAATGCCAGAGCTCACCAGGCTAAAGGACCTTCAGCCTGATCCAACTTAATTCATCCCACTGGGGTGCACACTTTGCTGCCTAGGATCACTGTGCATCTTCTGTTTCTGTAAAAGGTTCAGTATTTATCATCACATCCAGGGAAGAGTTTGACATCTACCGGTTGCTAGCACGGGCAAGTCTGCAGAGCTTTTCTGCCCCCTAAATAATAGCAGTAATAATCAGTAATTCATTTAGCTGCCTCCATCCTAGTCCTTCAATCCCTTCCCTGAACACCAATTATTTGTTCTTGTTAATTCAACACAGTAAGAGGTATGTTCAAACCTGTCAACAGAACGTCAGAAGAACAACGCTTGCTTTAAACCCTTTTGGAAAAGAATTGCTTAAGAAAGAAAAAATCCACCACCATGAAGCAAGCCATAAATGCAGGCTAATCTATGTATAATCTTAATTTTCCACTTCAAGAAGCAAATAAGGGAGGGGAAAATAAAGCTGTACGGCCTTTACAAACATCAATCAGATGTTTGTAAAGGCCATATCAGATCTGGAAGGAGAACCTAGCTCTGGCCTGGCATGTATTTTGGTCAATGAAAACCCTCTTCAAAAATCTTAGCAACATCAGAAACAAAGCAGTTGCAAGATAAGTTTTCTACTTACTGGACCAGACATTCTGAGAAATCAGGCAGAAAAACAGCACTCAAAAGCTGAACTGGATACACAGGAGTTGCTGAGTCTTCATGATGAAGATGAATTTGAAAGTGGGAGATTATCAAAGACAATGTACCCACACACCCCCATCAATCAAAGCAACACAAAAATAGATGTGGAACTTTTAAAACAAAGAAACCAACCACACCATGCACTAAAGCAAAGCATGGCCTCACCATGACAACACAGGTAACAGAAGTGTGGCTGGCCTCAAGACAACAAATTCATAGGAGGAGGAAGGGTGAGGAGAAAAATCCCCTCAGAAATCTTAAAAGTTCTGGGCTCTCCCTGGCTCACCTGCTCTTGGCACTAAGCTTTCATGGACTTACCGATGTATCCTGTTTGCATTTGTACGCAGTTCCTCTTCTGATGGTCCTGACTATCCTTTGAAGGCTCTGAAGGACACAAGAGGCCTTCACTCCAGTCCAGTAAGGTCAGTCCTTAGGATGGGCAGGTTTGAAATGACTCTGACAAGCAAAAATAATTTATAACTTCAAGCCCAGTAAAACAAGAGTTTAACAACTCAAAAGTAAGCCATTATTTCTGTTATACCAGCAACTGCAAGCTAACATCTGAAAAGACAGATGACAAACAACTAACAAAATGACTGTTTAATATATTATACACCTAAAAAAAAACAAAAATGGAGGGGGAAGGGCATGGAGGGGCTGGGAGATGGTATTCTTTGCCTACATGGCTTTGGTATCTTAAGAGACATTTCACTCCTTTTCCTATGACCATACAGTTTGTGGAGGGGAACGTGTGTTTGTTTTAAACAAAACAGCATCAATTGTTTCGTATTTCAAACTGTCTTACAGACTAATACTTTCGAAAAATGAAGAAACAGCCCTTCATCAGAGATTATGCCAGTTGCAGCACACTTAAAAGCGCTGCATCCTCAGCTCATGAGCATGCTGCAGGCAAAGCTTAATTTTTGCATACGGGTAATTACAGCATTAACAAACTAAGTAGCTAATCAATACTTAATAATGACAATCTATTGCTAAATACCTACAAGAAATGACAAGTTTGGAAGTATTGCATGTTGTATCTTTCTTTATCAGATCAACAGTGTCAATCTCTTAGCAAGAGTGATAAATGTTTAGAAAAATAATACTGCAGCAGATTCTGGACTGCACAAAACCATGTGTATAACTTTCACTCCTCTTCAAAATGCAGGACACTTCCAGATATTTTGTATTCTATAGTAATATCTGAAAAACTTTGTCAGAAACTATCACTGTTTTTAAAACCACAGCTCCTGGAAACATGAGTTAATTTTCACTCACCTCAAAATATGGGAGCAAAAAACTAAGGTGTTTTATGTTAATCACCAAGCAATGTGATGACTTAAAATAATCAGACACACCAATGCAAGTTGTAATAACTTTTTACCAAATGCATTCTGAAGCAGAACACAGCTATGATATTAAAGATCCTGTCATTATTAACACTCATAAGAAAAATGAAGAAAGTGTGCAGTTTTATTTCACAGCACTAAAAATCCAAAACAAGTTCTCAAAATTCATCCAGTTAGTACCATATTACTACATTGCATCCAGCGATTTGACAGCTCAATGCTAACCAGAATTACAGCAGCAGTACTTACTAGGAGCAAAAAAATGAATTTGCCAGAAATATTAGTTATGCTTTAGACATTTAATAAAATAAAATGCATTTCAAACATATTTAAGACCAGTGTCCATGAACACCATTGGTAATTTTCATCAATGAAAGCTTCCAGTTTGAGAAAGGTTGCAGACTCTTCAACAGATGACTGAAATGAGGTGTTTTGTCCAGAGCCACACAAAGGAAGAGAAAGCATTATTTTTCTTGCAGGACTTTTTCAGAATGTGGTCATCTGCAATGCCATGAAATATGACAGCCTGTTCAAACAGCGCTCACTGAGCTAGTGCTCAAGTAGCTCAGTGATCAAAAATGTATTTTGATCCATTTTAGCTTTCATTTATAGTATACAGACAAATTTATATATTTAACAAATAAAAAGGTCTTACTGAAGTCACCTCCCTAGTGGTAAGAATCAGCCACATGAACAAGTGCCTAAAACAGTATATGTCCAAACACTTCTATTGCTACAATTGTGCAACGTTTCCACATTCAGCCTCTAATTCTGCCAAAGAAATGAGTCAGTGCATCCTTTAAATACAGGTTTGAAACAAAACAGTACATTTTCCTTTTCAGCTAACTGCTGACAGCCACTGAAGATAGATCTGTTAGGCTGGAGTTACAATGGACTTGTACTCCAAGGCATAATAGAACACAGCCTCTGAAGAGTCATCCTTTAAGCCCTTTGCACACAATTTAAGCATACAAACAGTTTGGTAATGCATAAGCAAATGATGCTTCACTGTAGAAGTAATTTTTTGGTTCTTCCACCTCATCTGGCACATGATTAAAAATGCAGTTAAGAGTGCAACGTATTCCTCCTCCATGAGGAAGAAGGATGTACCTTTAGCAAACGATGTCTTAAAATCAGTTTCACTGAACTGACAACAGAAATCCTCCATTCATCTCCAATTGTCAGGCTTTCATCCCTTCTGTTCGAATCATGAATCATCACAGGATGACTGACTCACAAAAAATATATTTGTCTAAAGGTGGATTTTCTCACTCTCACATCTGCTATTTACCGTACTTAAATGCCTTTAAAGAAAGATTAATTTCTTCGTAGCTTGCCTCAATGTTGCAATAAAGTTCGTAACAGGCATCTGTCACAGTCATTACTATCTGTTGACCTAGTCTCAAGGTAGGATCACGTAAAAAAGAGACATGCCAAGCTGATATATGCTGAGGCTGACAATTATCCTGACGTACATCCCTGCATTTGTTTCTAGCACTGATACTCCTCCCTAACCGTCTCACTAGCGTCACAAAAAGAGCTGCAGAGCTAACACAGGCAAGTACTCCAATGGAATGTTAAGGTTGAAATATCCACACTTTTAAATCAGTATCTTCAGCAATCAGAACCTTGGTCTCCACAGATACTGGTGCACTAACGAAACAGGGCACTACATCCCAACACAGGGGAAAGCCCTTAACAGTAAAACAGTACAAGCCAGGTTTCTGGACTGCCCCTTAACTTACAGATATGTAAAGTTTAAGCGCTTTTATACAAGCCATATTAAAAAAAAAAAACTAAGTCCTGAAGAAAAAAAAAACCCAAAACCCCACAAAAACCAGCAAACCAAAACAGAACACCACCAGACACCAAGTTTAACTCCTCAAATTTCAGCCTCTTTTTCTCTTTTCTGTTTTTGCAGCACTTAAGTTCTCAGTTATGAAGGTGAACCTACAAAAAGAAATTACCCTGAAGCAAATGAAGATATAAACATTTATAGTGCACCTGATACCCTGTGGTAATCACTTATACCAACTTTTTACCCCCTCCCCAGTAAACACAGCAAACTAAGTCTCACTTTATGGCACAAGCTCTGGAACATTCATTATAGGGTGTGAATGCACACTTCAAGAGCTACCAGACCATAAATTCATACCCTCATTTGCTCTGGGGCAACTTGTTCAGAGCCATTCCTTCCTGGGCAATGATGGAATTTTTATCTGACTTATTTTCAGACATTCTGAACAATTATCTTCTTTTCCTGTTTTTCTGCAGAGCTCTAAAATACTTTCCAACTTCCAGTAGCAAGTGAACCTACTTCAAGTGCAGCTGTCTTAAAAAAAAAACAAAACACCAGTACTTGTATGCAATCGATTTCTTTAAGACCAGCTTAGTTTCAAGAATAAGGCAACACATCAATGTGCAAGTCCTACATAAGTGACACCACGTTCGGTGCTTTAAAGCTAGCAGAAGCTTCAGTTACCTTTTACAGTCCAATACCTGCCTTGATTTAGGGGTTAGCAACAATCCCATTTCAAGCAGGAGACTGGACTGCAGACCTCCAGAGGTCCCTTCCAACCAGAGCTGCTAGGACAAGTGTCAGCACCTCAGCAGGACAAAGATATGTAACAGAGCCTAATGTGAATGCCCTAACCCAAAACTTTAACACAAGAAATTGATGGTGTCAAGTGAAAGACACACCAGATTACTCACAGAACAGCTGCTGCATCTCTCACAGCATCTTCCCACTGCCTACTTTTTTTTTTTTTTTTTTTTTAAAGTCTACTTACCCTGGAGATTAACTGGCTACGCAGGGTAGGTCCATAATGAATGAAGGAACACTGCAGCTTTGCCTGCTTTAAATGCCCAAGAAAGATGTTCACATGGTACTGTCTAGCCAGATGCTGGGCAGCTGTGCAGAAGTACTATGTACTCTCTCTCTCTCCTAGAAGCTCAGAAAAAGGAGCAGAAAAGCTCATGGGTTTGAATTATCTCATGCTTGCCACAGGAAAAAAGCAGCTAGCAAAAGAGGCAGAGCAAAGCAATAGTGAATCCATTCGATGCCTGATAAAACAGAAGTTGTCCCAGCTCTTAAAATCCATCTATGGCACATTCATAAGAGGAACAACCAATGAATTACTTGTTTGCATAAGCAACCCATCAAATCAGCAAATTTTCAAAGTCAACACAGCAGCAACAAATCATCAAAAGTGGTTGTTCACAACACCTGTCAAACAGAACCGAGATCAATTTTCAGAAACCCACTCCATTTCATTCCCTCAAAGTTCATCAACAGCAGTATTATTAACTTTTGGCAATTCACACTCTTCTTTGAAGTGGCAGTTTTCCAGGATGTTTTTGTAATAGTCCTTGAGGTCTGCGTAAGTAGAGATGGTTTCATTCGAGTGCTGAAACAACATCAGTTTTTCATTCAACAGCATCTGCACTTGATACTCTTCTTCAGGGTTTTTCACTTGATCACAGTGGTAAAGCACAAATACCAGGTTGGCGGCATATGGCACAATCCGGCCAGTGCGAAATTTCCGATGCGCTTGCCTGACGTAATTGTTTGCCCTGAGAGGCTCATCATCTTTGAAGAAACCCATCAGGGCAAGCAGTGGCTGAAGTGTCTCTGCATGTCCAACTTGTACAATCACAGGTAAAGAAATAGGTTTTGAACTGAAAAAGAGAAATATACAAAGAATGAGCAAAAGCCTGCGCTTTAAAACAAATACACGAGCACACTACACAACTGTCAGCAATGTAGGCTTCAGAAAGTAGACTTTGTTGGGCACTGGAACAAAACAAGTTCAAAACCCTGTTTGGGAATTTCAGAATATTACAGACTTGTTTTAGAGCATCCAAGTTTCCTAAACTTTGCCCTAATTTAAGGTATTAGCTTTTACATAAAATGCAAGAAGCTGTAATAAATGTAGTTGGGCTGCAGCTAGAGCCCAATATAAATATGGTAAACAAAAGCAGGAAACAAATTAATGGTGTGAATCCAGACACTCAGTACATCCCTCCAACCTCCTGTGTGAACCTACTCGCTTGTGCTTTTCCCAGGTATGGGATAATCCAGTGACAGTGCTAATGTTAGTATACTGGGTTTGGATTAAATACAAGACTTCTAAGTAACATTTCTTTCTCCCACCAGGAATTTGAGAGAAAGTAGCAAAACGCCAAACCAGCTGCAGGGCTTTGTTAACACACAAACCAAGTCAAGCCCTTCATTAGATGTGACAGAGTCCCCTTCTGCTGTCAACATGCAGAAGGACTCATGGACATTGCAGTAATGTATTTCTGTTAACACAGACCCAATGCAAATACATGTAACCACTACCCCGTCACCAGCTGTTTGGAAAAACTCATTCTTCTTTTTCCTTCTTTTTAACCAAATACATTTTTTTACTACATGTTTCACAAATTTCCTTTAGTACAAACCTACAGCTAAAATATAGTAACTTTTCCCAGGATACCGAGCTGTATTTAATAGGACTGATTAGAGTCAGTAATTTTTTTTGTTGTTCTCTGGCAGATGCAAAAAGTGCCCGAATGACAAAGCATAATGAACTATTAAGTGAGATAATCCAGGACACAGTCCACTTCACAAAGACCAGTGACTTATTATTAAAACATACTTTTTTTCTTTAGCTACATACTTCAAACAACACAGATTTTCTAAAAGTCTTTTTAATATGCTTCTGCCTAAATTAATCCAAGGTGTGGTGAAGAGAAGCCCCCATGTTATCATTATTTTAAACCTGGAAAGTTTTTAGGTTTTTAGCATTAATTTTCCTAGATTTGAGGATCAAAACCTTTTCCAGCTGCTGTAATAAAGAATAAGCGACAATTCAGTTTCAAGATGAAAATTAAGTCTAAGTACAAACTTATTTGCACATTAAGAAATTACAGTAAAGCGCTACTACCCTCTGACCTAACTACAACCATATGATTGCCTGCAGAAGCAAAAAAATTACTGATTTAACACACAAACTGCTTCCCTCCCTGACACACTACCACCAGTGCAGAGTTTTAAGGAGTGTTTCTTGCCTACCTCCATGACCACCCATGCTCTTAACTGTGTGTAATACAAGAACAGGGGGGTTGGAACTAGATGATCTTAAGGTCCTTTCCAACCCTAATTATTCTATCATTCTATACTGTGATAATTGTTTGCCTTGAGAGGCAAAAAACCGACTTCCCCTCCTCCTCCCCCCTCAGTACTATTCAGCTGTTTGGAAGGCACACCAGCACTCACCAAAGTTTAGTCTGAAGACAGCAATCCAGTCACTGGAGGAAAACAGTTGTCCCTCCACAGTTCATTAGCCCATTACTACTTATTCTCAAGAATACCAACTAGTTGAAAAGATTATACTCCCCCTCAGCACAAAGGCCAGCAAACTGAGCCACTGATTCGTACCACAAACAAAGCCTAAAATGAAGACAGCTTGCACAACACAAGGTTACGTACTGTTCAACCACAGGGAAGATAGGAGCTGGTTTGCTGCAAAAAGCAGCATTAGCCAAGATGAAAATCCGCCCCTTGTTCCAGAGAAGGATGATGAATTTTGGGACCATCTCCAAGTGTCACTCAGAAGCCCACATGACTTATTTAGTACATGTAAACACATGTTTAGCTTTCATAAGACAAGACATCATGTTTGGCAACACTCCTGCTGTCAGTGAAGTCCACCCACAGGTAAGACACATCTCTACTGGCTTGAAAAGAGGGCTTTACCTCTGCTCCAACCTAAAGTCTGAAGCATCTGAAAAATGGTTAGCTAGGGGATCTGCCTATACATTCAAACTTTGTTCATATAAGCAGGAATTCAGTATGGGCACAGGATGGGCTCTGTACTACCAGCTCAGTATAGCCATGAGCTATATATAGCCAGGTGTTTGTGCAGTCTGAAACATGCCTTGCACCATTCTGCTCCCTGGTGAGCCTGCAGCTCTCCTGACTATAGTCCTTAGACATGCCTCTCCCCTTAGGCAAAAGAAACCACCACAATTTTTCCAAGTGAGCTATGTCCTTTTAGATCAGAGTATTATAAATGCACAATACTCAAGACATTAAACTACACTGTAAATCCACACAGCATCCATGATGCTGTTTTCTTAATTCAGGACACCTAACACCTTTTCTAGTTATCTTACAGAAGCCTGAGATGCTTCCAGACAACTTTAATAACCTCAAAACTCAGTTCCTGAGCAGCAAGTTGTTGCAGATTCTACCTGACAGATAATAATACGACTATTTTTACCATGTGGATTACTTCAAAAAGGTGCAATTTCCAAGCCCAATGCAATTTTCAAGCCCAATTAGTCTCACAAAGTCCTTTCACAATCCTCCTAGTAGAAACAATTTTTCTTCTTTATCTTGATTAAAAGTGCTGCATTTGTAATGACACTTAACTTCTTATCTTCTTTTCCTGGTCATTTCAACATGCTGGGCAGCCCAGATCCTTGCAGATCTATCTTCAGTAGCAACCTACCTCTGCTGGGGAAAAAAAAATAAAAATAAAAAAGTCCATCGGCTACCCTACCTCCACTTCTTGTATTTGTATTCATTATTTACCCATGTAAGGACCTTCCCATCAACCCTGGCTGCTTCATTTCTTTTGATAAGGAAACCTGGAAAAAGATGTTTGGAAATCATGACTGTGTCACCCAGACCATCCTATTTGGAGTTCCTGGAAAGGATCCACAAGCATACAAGAGGTAAGTTTTCCTCTCACAGAGCCATATGGCAGTACTCTGGTATATCAGATTCTTCAAGCTGGTCATCAATATTCATCTCAATCATTATTTCTACAAAACTGGTCTGTAATTCTGATTTTCCTCTGGAGCTGGGTTTTTTCCTTCCCTTTTTCCCCCTCCCTTTATTTATTTGTTTTTAAATCACACCTGCCAGCCTCCACAAGCTTCCTGGCTGAAAGCAACACACACTGGCTGTTATTTCAGCTATTTCATTAAGGTTCTTTTAGCACTCTTAGGGGATTATCACCCAGCTCTAGCAACTCAGCACAGTTTTACTTGGTCCCAGCTGCACACCCTTCTAACACAAGCCTGTTTCCAAATACAGTGGCCTATGTTATATAGTTTACTAACCAATAAAGCTAGAAATTTAAATATGCTTCTCAAGTCTCCAAAACAAGTGTTATATAGGCATTATTCACTCCACAGGGAGTGGATTTTACTCATGCATACCCCCCCCAACCATAAGTTTCCAAAACAGGAAATTAATTATAGCATATAGACATACACACCCATAGATTTTTAAAGAACAAGACAAGAAAATCTCATGAAGACAAAAGAAGGAATAAACAAGGTGCTCACTCTCACCTGTAACTTGAGTTTTTATTTCACCTGCTTTAATCTCATTAAATCCTCATGCCAACAGGTCAAACCACCTTGGGAGACAAAACAAACCTCTCCCTCTCACACGTTCCACCATATTACTTTAACAAGAATTAAAACTGTTTCCTTATGGGGCACAATCCTTAGTTTTCAACAGCCTCTTCAAAACAGTATACTTGGGTTTCTCATCAGTGCTGAATGTCTGATTTCTAAGACTACTCAAGCATCCCCTGTTCAGTTTCTAGGGTTATGACTCCAGTTCATGTGCAGTTTCGTATCGTCTAATAACAACAATAAAAATCACCATCAAGGTTAAAAGAGCGACAGTAATAATTTTAATCATGGAAGAAATCACAAAAGATTGCCTCTTCAGAGCATGTACACAGGCAAAGGTTACTACTGCCTCTACATTTCTGATAAAGACAGGAGCACAAATCACAATAAGCAAGACACTGATAACTCCAAACAGTAGCACAGGCTAATGAAATATTAAACAGAAGGCCTAAGATTTCCACACTCAGTCTTTCTTTACAATCAATAATGATTCAGTATCACACAGAAACATTAAAGTTCTCAACACTGTACTCTGGCAACTGCCAATGCTATTTCAGTTCACTTTCTCCGTTTTATTTAGTACTAAAGGTTTTGAACAGTAGAAAAAGAAAAATAATCTCATTACCGACTTTAAAAGGAGATGAAGAGACTGTGAATAAAACTGTGCTATAAAATTTTAAGAGCTTCTCTCAAAGTGATTGCTAGTGACTGGTTTCATGCTCATTTTATGGGGCACTTCCAGATGAGCAGAAGTGGCTGTCACTAGGCAGAACACAAGCAGGGCTCATTGAAGAGATGTGTCAACTTCAGCTACTGAACTGCCCATTGCTGTAACCTTCTAAGGAAATCTGACTGCAGCTGAAAATGAAGTTACTGAACAATTCACCAGTACAGCCCTGAAAGGTAAGTCTCACCATGGACAAGTACAGATATGGGATTTATCATTCAGGCAAATTCTACTTTAATCCCAGCAGATTCAGGTTTACCTTGAATCTTCCTAAGCACCAATGTGACTCAGCTAGAGAGAACCCAAATCCCCAGAGATAGTGAGATAAGTAAAAACATTCCCTACAGCAAAGCTTAATTGGCCAACCTTCAAATCTCATGCAAAAAAAATCTCCAACAATTTCAATGAAGTTTTAACAACTGCTAAACAAGTAAGCTTATACTACATTCTGTCCTTTTCCTCCCCAATACAAAAGCCAGGACAAAGAACTCAAACTCCTCTATTTTCAGCTATGGGAAGAAGTCTCATATATCGGCTGAATACTCATAAGAATCCCTCCCACATCCCTTTGTGATTTATTTCTGAAGAAAACAGCTGGAGGAACCCTAAATCTGCAACAGAACTTGCAGAGATCAGGGAACTCAGTGGTGGGACTCAGAAGACAGCAGAAATACTCAACAGTGGTGCTGCTCAGGTTGTTAGCACAACTGGGGAGAAAACAAAAGAAAAAATAGCTGTCAAACAGTATTAAGCCAAAGTCCTCGTGTGTCAAAACTTCCACCTTAAATAGTACATCAGAAGACAGCTGTGCCTATTCATTTCCATAATCAGCACCAACAAAACAAAACGCCACCACAAATATTGTCAAGATAAAGATTTTCTTTGTCCTGCAAGAGTTTATCACCCAAAGCTAACTAGGCTTCATCGCATTTTACTTCAGAGCTTCTGCAGTTTCAAAGGCTCTTTTCTGAATGATCCCACCTCTCACATTCTTACAGACCTCAGAGATTAAATGCACTACTGCAGTAGCATCATGATGATGCTAAATGTTGTAGCACCACAATGAGCCAAAACCAAATCAATATGGTCAAACTCTTCCTGTCAAAAGTGACTACTGCTAGATCAGTTCATTTGTATGTCAGTTGCCTAGATACTGTTTTGTTTAGGTCCTTAATTTCTTAGATGAAAGGATATGACTCTTGTAAAAGTTGCTGAGATACCTTTCCAGAGCAATATTGAACAAGCAAATAATAGGTAATTAATGTGAGAGATTAAGTATGTTCTGGAAGGTTTGAAAGGCACAAGCAACACTCAAAATATCTGGTTCCAGGCAGAGAGATGAAGACACATTCCAGGGGAGGCCCCCTGGACTGCCCAGGTATCTGAGAAAAGCCAGGACATGCACACACAGGGATACGCTACAAGGACATATGGGGAATTTTATGCCTCTATCTGGTTTCCCCAAAAGCACCCTTCAATCACATCAGAAGCACCACCTCTGAAAGATGAAGCTATCAAAACTGACTATACAATATGACACAGCTGTTCGAGATATTTGCAGTTTGTAAGTCTCTGATTTTCTGGAAATGAAGACCTGTATATTTTTCTGTGTGGTCTACTGAGCTGTACAGCTGCACGCTGTTCTGTGAATTCATGAACATCTTATTACAGGGATCAGTTTACCTATCACATACACAACTCCCTCCCCTCTGAACAAACAGCCTGGAGTAGAGTTTTTATTCCCTCCCTCCCCCCTTAAGTTACATATCACTAATTGGCAGAAGTGACAAGCACCTGGTCCAGAAGTTATCATCACAGGCACTCCCCAGTACCCCAAAGCATCAAGGGGACAGAGTGGGGACACCCCTGAAGTGGCCTCATACAAAGCTATAGAGTCACACACACCTTCAAGCTCTCTGAGAAGCTGACTGGGGAGCGCAGTACTAATGCCTCTGACCTGGCTCTGCAAGAGCCACTCCATACCTCAGAGTAAGTCCATGCAGTACACATCTGGCTATAAACTGTCCTGCACTTCAAACAATGCCAACTGCACATCTATATATCATAGCTCAGGTTATCCTCCAGTGGGTGATCAAGCACACTGGTTTACAACTCCCACCAAGGAACACAGGACATTCTATACCTGCTGATGCACTCAAATAACTAAGAACCTGCACTACGCAAATGTGGGATCCCTGTAGCAAAGAAAGTTTTAATAAATACCTAAAAAACTTCCATCTGAGCAAAAGGATTTTTTTAAAACCCAATTATATCACTTCTACTGCATACGTGGAAGCTTTTTGCTCTGTTCCCTTTGTACATACTATAAAAAGATAGTTTTGAATACTTAATTGGTTTTACATCATATATTGAATTCTTTTGTACTGAGTCATAGCTTTGAAAGGAGTGATTAGGGCACTCCTAAGTGCTACTAGTTAGCAGTAAATGACTACAGAAAGGTTATCAACTGTGTTGTGAACTTACCTGCAAAGAGGAATGCAAATTACACGAAACAACAAAAGCTATCTGGCAGTGTTCAAGCCCAGATTGGACAGGGCTTTGAGACACCTTTGGAAGGTGTTCCTGCCTGCGGCAGGGGGGTTGGAACTGGATGATCATTAAGGTCCCTTCAAACCTAAACCCTTCTATGATTCTAGGACAAATTGGCAAATTGAACTGTTTACCATATGGCTCAGCCTGGTAGATCTAACAGGTAGATCCTACATAGATCACCACTTGATCTTGAACTACATTCAATTTCAAGTTAGTCCGAACCTGCTGACCCACAGAGGAAACCACCAAATATTATTCAATATGTATGTGCAGCTAGGTTGGTATTTTCAATCATTAGCCACATACTTTAAATATTGAGATGGCTGCACAAAGCACACTTCCCAGTTTTCAAAGCCTTATGGTAATCCACTCGGACAGTACATGTAAAGTACTAACAGGAATTCCGTATTCTCTTTCATGAGCAAGAAGGGCAGACTTGTTAAATATTTGAAGGTAGAAGAAAAAGACATAAACCAACTTTAATGAATATCTGGTATCTTGAAGTGTGCCACAACCAATTTCCAAATCCACCCCTGCCCATGCGTAGCTGTTAAGATTGTTTTGGGTTTTGTTTTTTTTTTATAAGACTGGCAGCTTCCTATTGCATTAGCTACGAAAGTACATGGATTTCTCATCAATACACAGAGTTCCTGCTGGCAGCACAGCACCCCCAGATCACAGATGTAAGGCTTACCTGGGCATTTCACAGAAACCTGAAGCCAAAAAGCAACATATATCTTTAAGCCTTCTATGTACAGTTTTCTCACAGATTCATACCCTATGCTGCAGCAACAGGAGCTTCCTCCTGCCATGGTAGTGTTTCCCCTCTCTCCTCCCAAGTTCAGTGTACCAAATTCCCCAACTAGGCAAGAAGCCAGTGAACAATGGAGTTACACTGGCAGTCCTATGCAACACGCAGACCAGATATGCCTCTTGAGGAAGGATGGAGGTCCATCAACTCCAAGGTTATTCCTACCATGAGCACCATGCTGGTGTGGGGAGATAACATACTAGGTTTTGGTCACTAGCTGTAGCCCACATATGAGCCCCTAAGAATGCATCTGAGCTTCGTGGCTCAGAAGCAGCAGTGCCTCACTGCTTCTTCTGAGATAAGGTGATGCTCATTGACTGTTCCTCCACACCCCAACACTGAAGCATCTCTAAATACCACAGCTTTGGGAAATCAAACACTTTCTAATTGTTCAAACAAACACTGGCTGGTAAGAGCAGCCTTTCAGGGATTCTTCCATAGTAGCCCAGCTGCAAGTGAACATGCACATATGTATGACTATCTGGCAGTTTTATCATCATAAGGAAGAGCACTGACACTTTCAATGAGCCCTAGGCTCCAGTGGGAGGGAAACCCAAGAGTTTAGTGAAGAGTGTTTCCCCATTAGCTTCTTCATGACACAGTTGCATAGCCTGACTCTGTATTTTCTATCTGTAGCAGGAAGGCTACAGAATGCCTTATGGACTAGAACAACTGCCCAAGTATACCATTTCAATACAGCAAATTACCTGGTTAATTCTATATTCAACTCTTGTAATACTTATTTTGTTTTTTGTGGAGAATGCTGCACAAGAAGCTGCACCAGCAGACCTGAACGAGAGCACGAACATCCTGACTCTCATCAGCTGCA